>PVKH010029365.1:0-12674 GCA_004027955.1 Chaetophractus vellerosus | reverse complement strand
CCTGCCCTGCCCGTGGCGGCTTTTGCCTGTCCGTGGCAGCTTTTTGCCCTGCCCACGGCGGCTCCGGCCCGCCCATGGCGGCTTCCATTCTCAAGGCGGTCTGCCCGCTAGGAGAGGTCCCCGGGAACCGAACCCAGGGCCTCCCATGTGGTTTCCCAGCGAGCTCTTTATCCACTGAGCTATCTAGCCGGGCCCAACAGTCAATTTTTTATACTATGTATCTTAATATTTATTCTTATATTTGTCCTGAATCAGTCATGGTTTAAAAACATAAACCATGCTTTTTTTAAAATAAATTCTAAATAGTTAATGTATCTGGGAAATTACTCAATATTGCTGTTTTAATATAAAATTACAGGCTAATAGAGAAAAATCCTTAAAGGCATATTGAGCCAGTTATGTGTTTCTGTCTCTTTGCCCATCTGTTGCTTTCTGCCACTTTTCTCTCACAGAAAGATGTAGACACATATGCCTTCCCTTTTCACAAAAAGCAGGTCATATCAGCAATATTATTACCTAAGCTTAAACATTTTATTTTTTTCTCAAATACGAATGACCTATTATGGTTGAAAAAATACTATTTTAACTTTAAATGGTTGGTATCAATTAAATACAAACACTTCAGATACTATCTTGAAACCAGGGATATGCTTACAGATACGCATTCTAGCCTGGAAAAGCTTTTAATTCAGTAGAGGAGTTAGACAAGCATACAACCAAGTTTAAAACAAATGAGTACAATATGCATTCTGGTGTTTGAAGCAAATTGTCATTTGCACCGGGTGGAAGGAGTGATTAAGTCAGGACGGGGGTTTCAGCGAAGGCATTCCAACATCATTTCAGTGGTGTTCGTGGAAGAGCACAGGATCATTTAGGTTCTTTACTTTTGACTTCCAACCAAGCTCTAATTAATTTCCAAGGGACTCTCCCTTCAGATCAGCTCTTTCCTTCAAAGACCAATCTCCATCTCCATCCCTGCCCCCAACCTGTTAATTGTTTCTACACTGATTGAAGAGAAAGCTTTTGACCAACTGATGAGTACTTACTCATTTCCCTAAATTTCCTAAGCACTGGGAGTTTCAAATGGTATTTTCCACACATCAGGGATTTAAAGTCAAAGAGCAACCTATTTTATTTAAACTGGCTATTTTTTATCTATTTGCTTTATATTCATACTACTTGTCTGGCCAAGATATGTTCAGTTGATCCACTGACACATGGACAAAAGTTTTAATGATCTAATTAAACCCTTGTATCATTTATCAAACAAAAGAAAAAGAAAAACATACTATTGTAAATGTATAAATAATAAAACAGGATTTAAGTGCTGAAGACTGTGCCATCAGGCATGTAGGGGAGGCAGACATGCAAATAAATAAATACAGCCTATGCAAACTATAAGTTGAGCTCAGGAAAAAAAATGACAACCTGTAACTGTTAGGTGAGAGCTTTTTGTTTTCTTTCCCTAGCCCTTCCTATCCCAGACATCAAGAACACTCGAAGGTTTATAGACTTTTAGAGTTGTAAACAAAAAAATGATATACAACAAACAAGGAGAAATGTTCATTGAATGGCTACTGTTGAAATGAAAGCTTTCATGACTGTGCTCTTGTATTTTGCAACTGCTAGAAAGACACTTGAGCTCAGTTCATCTTCAAATCGAATACAAACTTAACAGGCTGATGGTTGCAAATATACCAGAGTCCAGTGGATCCTACAGACTTCTTTTCATCTCCCTAGCCAGTTCACAGGATGAAGCTTAGTCTTCTTGCACTGGGCACCCAGCAGATGCCTATCCTAGGTTCCTTTCCCTCCTCCATTGTTCTCCCTCTCTATTTAGAGTTCAGCTTTGTCATCCCACTTTGCATAACAGCTGGTAAGACCCATTCCATTCTGCTGCCCCTTTTAGTGGAGTTAGTAGGGGCTCTTAGGCATGGAGCATCTAAAATACCCTATTTCTCTACTTCAAGCCTGGATGCCTTCACATAGCTTCAGCTCAATTAATTATATGCTTAGATGATATTTTCCTACCAAGAGTTAGGATGGAGGGATTCCGAGGAATGGGCATGAGAACTTCTATCCATCCGACCACATTTGCAAACATTCTATGGATGTTAGCCATCAAAATGATGTTTTTAGAATTTATAGTACCATAGAACAAGTGTATATTGTAATACTACATTTTAAAAGGAAGATACAAAAAAAAGTCTACAATGTAAAACACAAACATTCTAAAAATACTAGGTGATTCAAAAGAAAAAAGAAAAGTAAATAAATGAAAATAAACTGGAGTGAAATAAAATAAAATGTATATGATGATGATTACAGAACTATGGGTGGTGCCTTTTTTCATTCTGTCTGTCTCTCACTCAAATAAATTCATTACTCACAAAGCATAGATAAAGAATAATATTATTGAGAATAACACTTACCAAGAATATGTATTCTTATAAGCAGCAAGATGGAAGGAGAGTGAGGCGCTCCTAGAGTCAGCTCATGCTACAGAGCAGCTAGTAATCACCCAGAGCTATCTAAAGCATCTGTTTGGGAGCTCCCGGAGACCAGGAGAGCATCCTACAACATCCTTGAAGGAAGGGAAGGAGAAGACTGCCCATCTGCGGAGAAGATTTGTAAGTAGGGCACTCCACGATCCAGAGGCTGGTGCCCATCCTCCACTGGTGACACAAGCTGCCTCAGGAGCTATTCTGAAGCTGGAATTGAAAGCTCCACTTCCCAAAAATGGGGGAGGAAGACACAGTTGGGCACCAACTTCAGCTACTGATTAGTAAATTCATCTGGATAAAGTGTAAACTTAAGAAAAGCTAAAGTTTGATCCTGTCCAATTGGGAAAGAAGACAGTAGCCACCATTTTGACTCCTTCCCCAGTATGAGGGGAAGCTTGCTAACTGAAAATCACAGTGACCATAGGAACCAGCTTCTTTCACCCAGATCAGCCTACAGCCCTTCACCTAGGCTCCAGTCCCACCTATGGCAGGGAGGAAGCTGGCAGGCCCTGCATTAACCTCTCCCAGTTAATGCAGATACATTTGGCTGGCACAGACTGAATAGTCAGAAGTCTGTCAGGACAACTGTGGTCATTTTGCAACCACATGGCATAGATTGCTCCCCACACCTGCAGCTCCATCCTTACCCTGCACAGAGGAGAAAGGGGCGTGAAGCTTCATCAGTCTCTCTGGGCAACTAGAGTCTAAGCCTGCATGACTTGGATTATTACACACAGCTGTGGCTCTGTCTTTACCCCTGGCAAAGGATAAAGTTGGGATAAGCTTTATCGGTCCCTGGGGCAAATGAGGGCACCTTCAACCGCCACAGCTTACAACACCAACTATATCCTTGGTTCCTACTAGACAAACAGGAAGGGAGAAAGGGCAAAAAAGCCCTAAACTAAAGAGAGAAACTGCACCCAGAATAAATACATCTACTAAGCCAGATGCCAAGACACCAACAAAAAATTAAAATCCATACCAAGAAACAGGAAAATATGGTCCAGTTAAAAGAACAAGACAAGCCTCCAGATGTCATAAAGGAGTTGAGACAACAAATCATAGATATTCAAACAAATTTCCTTAATAAATTCAATGAGATTGCTAAAGAGATTAAAGATATTAAGAAGACATTGGATGAGCACAAAGAAGAATTTGGAAGCAGATATAGAAAAAGAGCAGAACTTATGGGAATGAAAGGCACAATAAATGAAATTAAAAATACACTGGAATCATATAATAGATGTGAGGAGGCAGAAGAAAGGATTGGTGAGCTTGCAGAAATGGCCTCTGAAAGCAAACATACAAAAGAACAGATGAATAAAAGAATGGAAAAAATTGAACAAGGTCTCGGGGAACTAAACCTCAGCAAGAGATAAGAAAACATATGTGCCAAGGGTGTTCCATAAGGAGAAGAGAAGGGAAAAGGGGCAGAAGGAATATTTGAAGAAATAATGGTAGAAAATTTCCCAACCCTATAGAAGAACATTGATATCCATGTCCAAGAAGCACGACATACTCCCATCTGAAAAAATCCAAATAGACCACCTCCAAGACAAATACTAATCAGAATATCAAATGCCAAAAACAAAGCGAGAATTCTAAGAACAGCAAGAGGAAAGCAATGCATAATATATAAGGGATACTCAATAAGATTAAGTGCCAATTCCTCATCAGAAACCATGGAGGCAAGAAGACAATGGTATGATATATTTAAGATACTGCAAGAGAAAAACTCCCAGCCAAGAATCTTATAGCCAGCAAGATTGTGTTTCCAAAATGAGGGGGAGTTTAGAATATCCACAGATAAACAGAAACTGAGAGAGTTTGTAACTAAGAGATTGGCTTTGCAGGAAATACTAAAAGGTGTACTACAGTCTGAAAAGAAAAGACAGGAGAGAGAGGCTTGGAAGAGAGTCTAGAAATGAAGATTATATCAATAAAAGTAACTAAAAGTGTCAAAAAGGTGGTGAAATTAAAATATGACAGATAAAACCCAAATATTTAGGAATAAACTTAACCAACAAATTAAGGCACTTATATTCAGAAAACTACAACTCATTGTTAGAAGGGATCAAGAAAAACCTAAAGTTTTCCACATTTGTAAATAAGGATAAACCTGTTGAGAGGGCTAGATGACAAAGTACGTAAAATACTTAGCATAGAGCCCGGCATAGGAACAATAAATGATAATTATTATTGCTTAAAAAAAAAGACATAGATAATTGGAGGAACATTCTGTGCCCACAGTTGGAAGACTAAATATCATTAAGATGTCAATTCTAAAAAAAAAAAAAGGATGCCAATTCTACTCAAATTGATTCAATGCAATCCCAATAAAAATTCCACCAGCATTTTTTTAAATAAATGGAAAACATAATTATCAAATTTGTTTGGATGGGTAAGGGGTCCTGCATAGCCAGAAACATCTTAAAAAGGAAAAGCAAAGTTGGAGGGCTCATTTCTGGTCTTTAAATCATATTATCTAGCTACAGTGGCAAAAACAGCATGGTACTGGCATAAAGACAGACACATAGACAAATGGAACAGAATTGATGGTTCAAAAACAGACCCTCACATCTAGGGTCAAGTGATTTTTGACTAGCCTGTCAAATCCACTCATCTTGGGCAGAACAGTCCATTCAACAAATGGTGCTGACAGAACTGGATATCCATAGCCAAAAGAAAGAAAGAGGACCCATACCCCACACCTTATGCAAAAATTCGCTCAATATGGATCAAAAACCTAAATATAAAAACAAGAACCATAAAGCTTTTAGAAGGAAATTTAGGAAAATATCTTCAAGACCTGGTGGTAGGTGGTAGATTCTTAAAGGAGATAAGAGGAGGACTGAGGTGGACTGCTGATGTTTAATGTATGTAGAAGTTTTAATTAACTTTACTGTAAAAGTGTGGAAATGTATAGAGTTGATGGTAACACATTATAGTGAGTAATAGCTGGTTTATAGATAGCTGAAAAGAGTAATCTAGGGATATAAATGCCAATTGACAGAAAGCTAGAGAATAATCTAGGGACTGAACAGCACAGTAAACGTGGAGGTGAAGAAGAATTGTGGTTGATGGTACAGATGCAAGAGTATCCTTTGTGAGCTAGAGCAGATGTATATCACTAATGCAAGGTGGTAGGAATGTGGAGAAGTATGGGAAAAATACAACTGGAGTGACCTATGGACTGTGGTTAACAGTAGTGGTGTAATATTCTTGGATCTATTGCAAAGATGTACTGGGTTCATAATGGGGGAGTATGGAAAAAGTGTGCCAAATGTATGCTATGACCTGGTAATAATCTGATATTATCTCATAATTTGTAAAAAATGTTCCACCGTGGTGTGTGATGTGCTAGTAGAGGGGTGTTGTACAGGAATTCTGCACATGTTTTGTAAGTTTACAACTTCTGTCATAAAAATATATTTAAAAAATAATAATAGGGTGGGTTAGGGGAAATATACCATATGTAAGATAAGGACTATAGTTAGTAGTATGATTTTGACAATATTCTTTCATAATTTGTAACAAATATCTCACAACAACGCAAGGTGTAGGTGGTGAGTTGATGGATGGGACCCCTGTTTGATGTTATATATGTTTGCTTTGTAAGCTCACAACTTTTACTATACACTTATTGTTTACGTATGTGCATGTATAGAATTGATATAAAATAATAATAATAATAGGGTGGGTTGAGGGGAAAATACACCAAATGTAAGATAGTTTGATTATTGGTAATGTTTTGAGGATGCTTTTTAATCATTAGTTAAAAATGGTTCACAACAATGCAATGTGTTGGTGGTAGGGTGCGGTATGAGAGCCCTGTATGATGTTATATATGTTTGTTTTTTAAGTTCACAACTATTACTATACACTTATGATTTATGATTTATGTATATTTATGTATGAGTGATATACTTCAATAAATTTAAAAAACAAGAAAAAAATATATATATTCTTAATTTTATAGGAAAATGAATATATTCATGTTACATTAAGAACTTTCACTATTTCTGGTTTCATCAGCTTGGCATACAATGACAATTTATTTAAAATCTTTCTCAGTTATTTTAATATGCAGAAAACATATGTACACTGTGTTTTTTTTCTCAGAGGTAATTATAAAAGGGGGTCAAGTTGAACTGTAGAACTTGTCTAACAATAGAGTGGGCTCTGGGGCTTTGGGTCCACCATCTTCTATTTGTATGTACTTGGGGTCAGTTTCCTGTGACGGTGCTGCCATGAGTGGTGCACAGATTTAACATTTGAAAATCTTTGCACAGACATCACTCAGCTCTAGCACAGAGACAGGAAGAAGGAAAGGGTGGGAGCTATTCAAGTTTGGAGAGCTCACCTGAGACCTAGAATATGCAAGGTAGGACCAGGACAGCTTTCTCATAGGAACATGTACCTGGATATTCTCGCCCCTGAGGGTCAGAGGAGGGGGAATATTTATGATGTGGAGGTCACTGGGCCGTGTGTGTTGCTCCATCCTGGAAAGGCTCTTATCCACTTTAACGCCAGAGATTTACCGCCTCTTTGAGCCAGCAGTATGACCAAAATTTCTTTCAAGAACATTCTAGACATCTTGTGGTCATGGATTAGAAGAATTAGCGTTGTTATGTTAATGTCACTATTACCTAAAGCAGTATGCAAATTCAATTCAATCCCCATTAAAATTCCAGCAGCCTTTTTATAAAAAATGGAAAAAGCCAATCCTCAAATGTATATGCAAGGGGCCACGAGTAGCCAAAACAAGCTTGAAAAAGAAGAACAGAGTTGGAGAACTCACAACTTCTCAATTTCAAATTGTATTACAAAATGACAGTAACCAGGACAGTGTGTTACTGACACAAGGATAGACAAATTGATCAGTGGGACAGAATTGGAAGCTCAGAAATAGACCTACACAAATATAGCCAATTGATTTTTGACAAGGGGGCTAAGCACATGTAGTGGGGAAAGGATAGTCTCTTCAACAAACAGTATTGGGAAAATGGGATGTCCACAGGCAGAAGGATGAAGTTAGACCCCTCCCACATGTCATATAGAAAAATTAACACAAAATGGGTCAAGGACCTAAACGGGAGACTTAAAACTACAAAACTCTTAGAAGATAACATACGGGCAAATTTTCACGACCTGGGATTTGGCAATGGATTCCGAGATATGACGCCAAAAGCATGAGCAACAGAAGAAACAACAGATAAATTGATTTCATCAAAATTACAAATTTTTGTGCATCAAAGGAAAGTAGAAAGTAGAAAGGCAACCTACAGAGCAGGGGAAAATAGTTTTGTATCACATATTCAGAATATAAAAGGAACTTTTTTTTAATTACAGAAGTTGCAGGTATACAGAAAACTATGCAGAAAATACACAGTTCCCTTATACCCACTCACACTCACAGTTTTCCTTATCATTATCCTTTTCATTAGTGTGGTAGCTTTGTTTCAACTGATGAAATACTATTATTATAAGGTTACAACTAACTGTAGTCCATAGTTTACATTAGGATTCATTGCTTGTGTTGTACAATTCTATGTTGTTGGTTTTTTTTTAAATTTTTATTCTGTTAACATGTATACAACCTTTAATTTCCCCTTTTAACCACATTCAAAATATACTATTCAGTAGTGTTAACTACATTCACAATGATGTGCTACCCTTACCAGCATCCATTACCAAAACTTTCCCATCACCCCAAACAAACTTTGTAACAATCAAGCATTAATTCCCCATTCCCTACCGGCAACCCAGCCCCTGGTAACCTGTATTCTAGTTTCTGACTTTATGAATGAGCATATTCTAATTACTTCATATCACTGAGATCATACAATATGCATCCTTTTGTGTCTGGCTTATATATCGCAATATGATGTCTTAAATATAAAAATAACTTTTGTACTGCAACAATAACAAAAAAGACAAACAACAGAATTTGAAAAATGAGCAAAGGACTTGAACAGACATTTCTCCAAAGAAGATATGCAAATGGCCAATAATCACATAAAAGATGCTAATATCATTGGCCATTAGGAGAATGCAGATGAAAAACACAAGATACCACTTCATTCTCACAAGGGCGGCTATTATTAATAAGACAGAAAATCACAAGTGTTGGAGGGGATGTGGAGAAATAGGAAATCTAAGTACATTTTTCCTGGGAATGTAAAACAATACAGTGACTGTGGAAAGCATTATCGTGGTTTCTCAAAAAGTTAAATATAGATTTATCATTTGACCTGGCAATCCGACCCCTAGAGATATACCCACCGAGAGTGAAAATAGGGTTGCAAACCAATATTTATGCACCAATGTTTATAGCGGCATTATTCACAATATTAAAAAAAAATTGGGAACAACCCAAGTGTCTGTCAACAAATTAACAGATAAAGAAAATGTGGTACCTAAATACAATAGAATATTATTTAGCCACAAGGAAAAATGAAATTATGAGACATGCTGCAACATGGAAGAACTTTGAAAACGTTATGCTTAGTGAAATGAGCAAAACACACAGGGACAAAAATTGTAAAATATCACTTATAATAGATGACTAGAAGTAGCAAGCTCACAGAGAGAGAAAGCAGATTAGAGGTTACTGGAAGAGGTGGGGTTGAGAGAAGATGGGAAGGGGAAGCGTTTGTGAAAAGTAAAAAGATAAATAATAGATTACTGAGAGCATCAAAATTTTAACCAATATTACCCATATAATGATTAATTACATCTAATTTTGGGGGTAAATTAACTATATCAACATGGAAAGGAAGAGGAATGATCATTTAAAAAGTAATTTAAAATATAATCCTGTTAATAGGAGACGGGAATCCCTTCTGTTTTCTTTCTTAAATTCATCTCTCTCCAGTGGTACAGGACCTCTGTGCTCTTGCTAAAGGTAAAACAAAACAAAACAAAACAAAACAAAACAAAAAACAAGCAAACAAACAAAAAAAACCATACTTCTACAGAATTGTGCTTTCCAAGTTTTCATTTGCACAATGTTTTCCTTCTCCTTTGTATTATGTGTTTAGAACAACTGAATTATGACTTTGGCTCCCAGTCAGATCCTGTTGAGTCACAAAAGATAAATTGATGAACAATGCTAAAGTTAAGCCTCATAATTCAGTTGTCCAAATTACGTTTTGCAAAAGCAGTTTGTATAGGCCATAAAAGATTGCGGAAAACTGCCAGGAATGCTCCTTCTTCCATTTTGCTTTGGTGTGTGGAGAGAGTTTTGCCCAGAAAATGTGCTTTGCATTCTTTGAATTTATTGCTCTTTGGGCCAAATGTAGAGATTATCTGTTTTCCAAGTTTGGTATCTTAGCATCCATAGGGATATTCTTACTTCTTAACAAGAAAAGAAGGGTGCTTTCATGTAGTAGGATGCTATTTCTGACCCAGAATCTGTACAGTAACCTGAGTTCTCCCCAATATCTCATTTACCCATAAAATCACAAATTTACTCAACTCCATACATAGAATATATTATATGTGCAGAGAAAAAATTATCTGTTTAGTATGTATATTATCAGTGAAACTATGAGATTGACATTCAACTACAACAATAACAGTGACAGCTGCAGCAACAACAAATTCATTTTATTTTTTTTAAATTTTTAAAATTTTTATATCAATGTTACAGATTACTCTATTAACACAAGATAATAACTACAATAACAATAAATCTGCTTTCACTTTCATTGAACAATTAATCTGTGCAGAGAATAATTCCAGGTCCTTTGTATTCATTTTCTCATTTAATTTCCAAAAGGAGCCACATTTTATGGACAGATGTTGAGGTTCAGACAGGTTAATAATTATCCTAAATCACAGAGCTAAGAAGTGACAAACTATTATGTTATACAATACTGTCTCTACACACTTTGTTTCATTTAGCCTTTACAATGAGCATTGTTAGGTACTTTTTAAAAGATGATAAAATGGAAGCTCACAGAATTAAAGGACGTTGTCTAAGTTAAAGGGTAAAAAAAAGTTGAACCCAGTTCTGAATGCTTCCAAATTTCATGTTCTTCCCCTGATATGTGGGCATTTTGGAATATGTAAGGAAGATTTGGAGGTGGGAGTTTGTAGGATTATGAATAACTTCTCAGCGGAGGTGGGATTCAAATTTTCCTTGAAGCTTAGGGGGATCTGAGCATACAAAAGGGTGAATAGCATTAAGCCAAGGACCCACATGATTGGTTTGTAGTGTACGCCTTGAGATGGGGAGAGAATGGAGAGATAACCGTATAGAAAGATGGTTTTCGGTAGTATAACCCCCTCAAAATGTCTAAGTTTTTCAAGGAAATGGTCTATTGAAATATTAAGGTTTGATGCACAACAGAGCATCTTTCTTCAAATCCTTAATGTAAATCATAAAATAAGATGAAAGAGACAGACAGGGAACATATTAATTGAACTTCTAACTTGTGAAGGGCCCTGTGGTAGAAACTGAGGGTTGGGGGGCAAATATTGAAGCAGAAAGGCTAACAAAGCTGCTGACCCTGAGGTGACTAATGAGACTGCAATCAGTTATAAATGGAGTCTTCGACCAGAACAAAATAAAAAGTCAAGTGGCCCATTTAAGAATTGAATTTACAACCGGCCTCATTAGTGCCATGTTCTAGCTAATTGAGCCGTATGTTAATGCACTGGGCAGGCAACAATGTTGGAAGATAAATGAAAAAGTGTTCCATCCTCCAACATGTACCATTATGGATATAGAGAGTTCCAGATGGCAGCATGTTATAAATAGAATGAGTCATTCTGGAGGCACATGTGAAGTATCAACAAATTCGAGATCCACGTAAATTTAAGTTTATCTACAAATGCATTCTCTACATAGAGGTGGCGAGAAGAGTCAGCAGTGATTTTGGACAGAGCACTGGACTGAGAATTGGGAGACTTGGGATTCAGTACAGCTGGGCACATCTGCACCTACCCCATCCTAGCTCTGGATTTCAAGTCTCCCAGAATTTTGCAAGCCTGACTCCTCACCCTTTAGTGTTGTCATCTCAGATGTCATGTCCTCAGACAGCTCTCCCTAAGCAACAAAGTAAATCTTTCCTCATAACCTCAAATCTCATCACTGTGTTAGTTTCCTCCCAATCTGTGAAAGTTTATTGACTTGCATACAAGTTAATCACTTGATTACTAGAATATCAGCTCCACGAAGGCAGGATTCTTCACCATCTTGATCACATTTGTCCCCAATCTCGAAAATAATACCTGGCATGTGGTAGGTGTACACTAAATATTTTCAAATGGTGACCCTGTATCTTTACCCTTTACTATCTGGGTTACTTCAGGCAAAACGTTTGTTCTGATTTGTTGTTGTTATTTTTCATGAGGATTAAAATAGCAATACTATGTGCCCATTATAGAGATTAGAAGTGTGAGATCATCTGAAGAAGGGCCTTCAGGAGCTTTACGGGATATTAAAACATGAGTTTGCCATTGTCAATAAGGGAGAATGGTCAAGGGAGGACAAAGACAAATTCAGGGAAGGGAATTCTGACTATCTTGCCTGGGTAGATTAGTAAGAGGTGGTGTGTCCTCATCCAAAATTCCTCCCTGTTCTAGGCTTCAATTTCCACAGTCAGTGAGCTCCTGCATTCCTTTAGAACACTATGCCTTGCTGACTACAAACCAATCTGATTTCATGAATCTATACCTAAGGGGTTAACTTTTAACCGCCATTGCTGGTTTTACTTAATAGAATGTCATTTCACCATCTTCCATTTCTCAAGCCATATTTAAGATGACAGCACAGAAAAGTTACATGTGTGTATATATGTGTGTATGCGTATATGACTTCATGTTTGTTTTTAATCATTCAGAACTGCCACAAGGGTCAGTATTCAAAAGTACAATACTGAAACTTACTGTAGGGCCAGTATAAGGCAAAGTTCTATGAATTGGCAAAGAGCTTTTGCCATTTTCAAGGCCACGCAAGCCTGTAGGGATATAAAAATTAAATGCTTACAACAGTAGTGGATAATACCTCCTCTGCAACAAACGTATATTGTGAAATGAATAAAGATTAAATCATGTAACAAAGGCAATAGCATATTAGAAGAAAGGGTTTATATATCTTGTATATATTAAACTTTTAATGAACTTTGAAAGACACAGGCAAAAGTCAGTGACCAGGAACAC
>PVKH010029364.1:0-12830 GCA_004027955.1 Chaetophractus vellerosus | reverse complement strand
GTGGAGAGAGGTGGAGCTGCACTGCAGCAGGGAGGGGAGGGGAAGGGGAGAGGTGGAGCCATGCCACAGTGGCTGTCAGATGTCAGCATAGTCTGAAATGTTTCCGGCTGCTGCTCGGGTTGCTGTTCTACCCCAATTAAGCACTGGGGCTTTTAGACTGCCCCTGTTCTCCCCACACCAAGTTACATTTCTTCAAACAAAGGAACATACATTAAAAAATCATTATGTTTAACAATAGACAAAGATATATCAAGTCAAATGGACATATAATGTTGCATACCTTTCTCATACTAGTGGTTTGGTAGAGAATTACAATGGGCAATTGAACTATTTGTTGTCTAAAACATGAATATCTATGGAAAAGCTGACTTACACACATTTATGAGTGTGTATTCACACACATCATGAATGAGGTCAAGGAAGGTTCCCCACTCAATAGATTCCTCCACTTTTATGGGGAATCTAAGTATGATGACCTGTGGGAAGATAATAATACAACTACATGATTGTTTTCCATATAACCTCAACTTTCTTTTTTTTCCCTATCTAATGCCATGTTCCTGGGAACATAGCTAAACCACAGGTGCAAGAATCTGTTACACTACTTTCATATCTTTGTGCTAGAATTCCTTAGGGCCTGAAAGGATAGACTGAGCAATTACCACATTGGCAAAATTGGAATTGACAATGAATACTGCTGTGTTGCCTAGTGTAAGATATCTCACTCATTCTGTACCTATGTAAACCCACCTTATATGAATAGGAATGGACTGAGGAAAGCACTTGCTAGGCTGGCATTGCTGCTGGCAATCTGGGCCAGTATAGTGGCTAAAACTAATGTCCCTTCCACAGGTGTGAAAGTTTGAGTTAAAATAAGTGACAAATGGAGAGAAGAGAAATAGTAGCTGAGAGGAAAGGAATGATTAAAGAGTTATGCGATGAGATAAATCTAATATTTCATTGGGATCTTGAGGGAGGCTCAGAGCAAAAGAATAGCATTACTGTTAGCACAATTCTACCAGATATGCTAAGTGTGAATTCACATGTTGGCCAAGACCACTTCTGCTCTTTGGAAACATATAATGTTATACAGAAGTCTGTAAAACTGAGTGGCATCATTCTAGGAGACATTTTGATCATATGATATAACGATTATTTGGAACTTTTGTTGATAATTGAGTATCGGTCTAGTAGTATGGCAATATCTTTTGACTCTTCTGTTTTAGGTTAAATTTGCTACAAAGATATAATTTAGGAGGGCATTTTGGGAACTGCTTTTTACCACACCATCAGACTGTTCGGTGTACCTACGACTCCTGACAGACTGATCTCTGTGTCTGTGATAAGCATTGATGAGTGAATGCTTAAAAAGTAACCTGGTTATAATGGACAGGAAATAATAGCTGCATGCCCAACATGACAGAATGTTCTATGCTCAAATACATAACAGCCTTGGTTTTTGGAAGGAAAGCTATTAAACATAACAGAAAGGAAAAATGGGTTCCTTATGGGAATAAAGCAGTAGGCATCACATGATGGATTTCAATACACCTGGACAATCCCGCTACCCTGAGATGACAAAGGCTATGGGAGACCTTCTGACACATGCAAACTAAATTATATTTAGGTGTAATTTCCACTCACCTAACCCTAGTATGGGAGACCCAACATCTTTTTGGGGGAAAAAAAATTATCCTAACTGCACTCCTGCCTTCATCCACATGAAACTACAAGCATGGTGGGTTAAACATTGACCCACAAAACATAAAAAGGCTTTAGGGGAGTTAGGTGCCAGTCTAGGCATTGTGGAACAAGATGAATTCACTTGTAATGAGGCATGGCATTGAGAGGGAAAGAAAAAGATTTATTATCTAGAACAAGTAGATTAGAGGGAATTATCTTCTAATAGGAAGGCAAGGGGTGGTAATCAGCCTAGAAAGATTATAAAACTTTAGTGAAGTGGGTCAGGCAGACAGACACAACAATTAATGATGGAAATGCTAAGACCCAGCACTGGCAAAGGGCTTGTACAGGACCTCTGGACTGTTTGAAGACAAATGGAGTCTGGCTTATCAGCCATGGGGCAATGTCCCTCTGTACTAGCTGCTAAGGCTCAAGGGCACAACTATGGCAATCTTATGGATCTCTACACTTCAAGAAGTTTTCTAGGGACACTTGTAATTTACACTGATGTACTAAGATTGCCTTTTTCCTAAGTATAAATCGGAATAATACATATCCTGTAGTACAGGTCAAAGGGAAAGGAATTATTCTGAATACCCATATATTCGCTTTTTGAGGTGGAACCTGTTGATAACAGCACATAGATGGAAACCAATCTAAATACAACTCTGTGAACTGAGACAAGGTGACTGGCTTTGTACCCCACTGGTCTGGAATCCAGAAATAACTGAATCATGACCAATTTTAATGATTCCTATTTATAATAATATCTGATATATGGTCAAGGGCCAATTCTATTGGGAAGGCATAGAAAATGTCTCTGTAATTCCTGCTGGGTGTGGGATACACAGACAGATTTTTTTTTTTTCCAAAACACAATGGCTGTGCATGTCAGTGTATTTAATTAAGCTACAATTTAAGAAAATTAAAGTAAGAAATTTAGCTAACTCATATTAAGTTATCTTACTAAAGGATCACTTCAAATCTACAGAAATATACAGGAGACAAAAGTTAACAAAATTACACCAAAAGGAATCAATTAGCCAAATTTTGATTGTGGGACATTATAGCAGTGAATATCTTAGTAAAGAAAATGCAAGATATCATTCTTGATTAACTTTAACTTAAATATACTTATGACACAAAACAACTAAACACAATGAATGGATGTTTTGTATTCTTTTCAAATCAAAAAATTATAGATGGACAATATATAGTAGTTTGTCAGATAAAACACAAGATACCGCATCAGATCAAAATTTCATATAAAAGACAAATTTTTAGCATAAATTTTTCCTAAATATTACATGAGACAACCTTATACAGAAAAATAAATTCATGTTCATCTAAAATTGAAATTTAAATCTAGGTTCTGTATTTTACTTACATAATTGAGCAATTAGAATTTATAGTGTTGCAGTACTTTAAATATGCACTATTGCAAACATTTTCAAATGTATAACAAGGTAGGAATAACATCCATGTGTTCACAACCCAACTTTATCAATAGCCTGTTAACCAAATTTTTTTCATATATACTTAACACCTTTCCTACTTTCTAATTTACTTTAAAGTTAAACCAATTATCACATAATGTAAACAATTTAATTAATAATTTACCTTGCATTCCAATAAGAAAATGATTACTTAAAATATATAACAAAACTATTTCAAAGTTTAAAAAATGAGCAATAATTCACAAAATTATATAAAATTCAGCATTTAAATTTCCAATTGTTTTATAATTCATGCATTTTTTTGGTCTTTCCGTTTATTTGATTGAGATCCAAAAATGACATAAAGGGGCCGGCTGGATAGCCCAGTGGATAGGGCATTGGCATACCACATGGGAGGCCCCAGGTTCAGTTCCCGGGACCTCTCCTAGTTGGCAGACCGCCTTGAGAATGGCAAGCTGCCATGGGCGGGCCAGAGCCACCGTGGGCAGGGCAAAAAGCTGCCACGGACGGACAAGGCAAAAAGCCACCACGGGCAGGGCAGGTTGCCCGCGAATGGAGCACATCCAGCCACCCGCGAACTGAGAGCCGAACGTGAATGGAAGCAGAAGCCGCCCACAAGCGGGGAAAGCCGCGCCTGCGCAGTGACTAGTCTCGGTGGGTCGCCACAGTGGGCGGGGGAGGGGAGATATGTAATAAAATAACAAAATTTTTTTAAAAAATCTTAAAAAAAATGACATAAAATCCACATATTCCTATAATGCTTCTGAACTTTTGGTTTCTCTTTATATCTTTTTTTTAATGATGTTAATTTGAGGAAACAGTTATTTTTCATGTTAACATGTTGCATGATATCATAAAGAATGTATCTATAAAAATAACAAGATATTTGGAATTTGATCTAAAACACTGTAGATAAAGTGGAGGTGTGATACCAATAAAGAATGCAAAAATAGTGATATTTTAAATAATTTCGTTATGGGTATATTTTGTTCCTTGTACTCGCTACTTTGGGATATGTTGAAAACATTTATTTCATGATGAGAAAACATTTTAATAGTAGTTTATAATAGCTCTAGTTTCAGTTAAGGAGCATATAATATGATGCAGAGTTGTGTAAGATGGAGTAAAAAACAATCGATTTTGGGAGAATGTTCCAGGCTAGTTTATTATACCCAAGTCTTCCTAGGAGCCAACTTTATTTTCTCTCTGTTTCTTTGGGACTTTCCCTGCCCCCCCACTCTGTCAATCTGATTGGCATCATCTGTCCTTTCAAATTTTTCTTTATAATTAATGTGTCCCTCTCTTACGTATGGAAGAAAAAAGTCTTCCCTTATGCAGGTTCTTTCATGTGTGCTTTCCACATCTAAGAACATAGCCATCTAACCTACAAATTTATCACTTTAATTAGCCTCAATCCCCAATTCCTGTCAATTGATCAGCTAGTAATACTCTCACCATGACATAAAACAAACTCAAACATAGGATATGTTAAAACAGAAATTTAAATTCAATGGCTTTTCTTTACAATGTTTCAGTATAACTAGCTTTTGTAATGTTGATTTAAAATTTTCATTTTCCTTCTCCTTCTTATTTTAAATTATTTACATCCATTTCAGGTATAGTTTTCCTTATTTTCTTCTGTAATGAAATTTTTATTTTTTTATATTTTAGAATAAATTGAGATTTATGGAAAAGAGGGATTGAAAGTAATAATATCCTCTAACTTTAAGTTGAAAAACAACATACCTATAAGTATTTGTACTCTCAAATGGTGCATTTATTTATACAAATGGGTTACTTCAAATTCAGGTTGAGTAATTACATGGACAGATACTCAAAGGTATGTAAATCCATCTGCTTTACTTGTTGTTCAAGAGTAAATTTCCATAGAAGAATAATTATTTACATTATTTTCTTCAATAAGTACTTGAGAAAATTTGGAAATCCAGCCATGGACATAAAAAATTGGTCATATTGATTCGACTGGGAAGAATAATGGTTTGACTACAAATCTAATCCCAATACCTGTTCTTCCATTATTTCTCTGAGATGTGGTTTGAAGAAAGAAGGGGTGGTTATGCACTTGAGAAGGAAAGCAGCTTGTTTTACTTTGTTAAACCTGTAGCAATGGATCTTAACTTTTACTAGATTTTGTACTTTATTCGAAGACTGTCATGTTACATTTAAGTTATATTTATTTCCTAACATTAAAATTGTCCAACTATCTTCCAAATCCAGAAAAATATGCTCTGTGATACAATTATTTCCTCTTGCTTGTTATATCACTCTTATCAAAATATGGAAACATTCTGAAATACAAAACATCTTCAGGTTAACTCAGACTTTGTAACCAATGGTATGGATGACTGTTTACAATATGCCCATCTTGTATAGATATGTTAGGAAATATTTACCAGCAAAATCTTCTAACAAGGAAACACGATTTTTATCTTCTCTCTTCTCTTATCCTTAGATCATAATATTATCTCCCATGTTTTCACTTGCTTGAATTTTGCTGAAGATCTCACCCAAGACTCTTATTAAATTTCATAATTTAGTTCTTGGCATTGTTACCCATAAATAAATTAACCCACTCACAAAGGCACCAGGAATGAAATCAGAGCCTTGCTCTGTATTTGTTCTAACAATACTATAATTTGATACTTGGAAACTCATAAAATGCTCCTAATATCCTGGCAATTGTTTAATTTTAGTTGAACTGCAGATTTAAACAAAATGCTAAGTACAATTAAACAAATAGGACTTTTTCTTTCTTTTCTAAGGTTCAACTTTTATGTCAGAGCAATAAATACAAATCATATTTAGACTGAAATCATTATAATTATTCTTGTTTTATCTGATACAGAATAAGAAGTGGCTTTGAATAAACAATATTTTTAAATTATAGCTATAAATAAAGAGTAATACAGTGCTATTTGTGAAATACTGTGCCCAACACTTTATAGTATTTGACCCAGCCAATCTGATTCATTACCTCATGGACTTATATATTAAGCTCCACAGCAAATACCAACATATAAAAGATAGGAAAACATCAAATATCATTTTTTCTAAAAGTTTTATATATTTAAGTTTCATACTTAGGTCCATGATACATTTTAAGTTAATTAATGCATGAAGCATGAGGTAAGGCCTGAAGTTTAATTAATGTGTTTGTATGTTTGTTTGTTTTTGTATATGAGTGTCATATTATTCCATAACTCTTTTCAAAAATATTATCTTTTCTCCATTTAAATTTCCTTGGCCCCTTTGTCAGTAACAATTGGCAATATGTGTGTATTTCTGGATTCTTATAATAGTGCCACACTGTATCAACTACCTTTTCTTTAAAAAATTCTTTAAATTAATTAGTATAATTCCTATAAAATTCTTTTTTTTCCTAAATTGTTTTGCTTACCCTAGGATATTTGCGTTTCTATATACATTGTTTCAATGCCTCAAGACATTCTGCTAGAATAATAATGGGGCTTTTATTGAAGCTATAGATCAATATGGAAGATATTTGACATCTTAACATCCTAACAACATTGTATCTTTCAATGCATGGTCATGTTATAGCTTGCTATTTGTTTAGGTCTTAATTTTCCCAGCAAATTTTAAATCACTATTTTATTATAATTCATTTACAGTATAGAAGTTTGGCACATATTTTCTAATATTTATTTACAAGTACCCCATATTTTTCATGATATGCTATCATAAATACTATATTTTAAGTTAAAATTCAAAATATTTTGTAATGGTATATAGAAATACACTTGATTTATTGATATTGATCTTGCTTTTTGTGACATTGTTAAATTCACTGTTGGGCCCTAAAAGCTTTCTTGTACATTTCTTTATATTTTCTAAATATCTGACCATGCCTTTTATAAATAACAGCAAGTTTATTTCTTTCTTATTAATTTGCCTGCATTTTATTTGCTTTTCTTGCTTTATTATACTGACTTGGTTCATCAGTAAAAGGCTGAACAGAGGTGATGAGAATGGAATTGTTGCCTTTCTTCCTAATCTTAACTGAAAAACATTCAGATTTTCAGAAGTAATTACGTTGTTAGCTACATATTTTAAATAGATGCCCTTCATTAGCTTGAGGATATTCAATTCCAATCTTGTTTGCTGATATATTTTATCTTAACTGTATATTAAATTTTTCAAATTCTTTTTCTATATCTGATTAGGTTGCCTTTTTAAAAAGATTTTTTAATATGATAATTTACATTAGTTGATTTTTCAGTTGTTAAACTATGTTTGCAGTCCTGGGATAAATCCCACTGGACATGATGAATCATTCTTTTGATATATCTACGCTCAAGTAGAAGGTTGATGTGTAATTTTCTTTTCTAGTGATATGTCTTATTTTTTAATAATGGAAAGATGAGTTGGAAAATGCTCCATTTTCTAATGTATGTAAAAGTTTAGATAGAATTGGTATTATTTTTTTATTTAAATACTTAATGGAATTTACCGAGAAAACTATCTGAACACTTAGTTTCTTTTAGAAAAGGGTATTTAATTGAAAATTCAATTTACTTATTATATACTGGAATTTTCAGGCTATCCAAAACTTCCTGATGTTAGTAAGTTGTGATTTCGCTTTTGTTTCCTCATGGGGATTTAATAATGTTTTCAAAGAACCAGTTTTTAATTTTATTTATCTTCTATACTATTCTTCTGTTTTCTATTTAATTGCTTTCTATCCTTGCAATTATTATTTCCTTAAATATGCTTAATTTGAGTTTAATTTTCTCTAGAATTTTTCTAGGTCCTTAGGTTTGTAGCTTAAAGCATTGTTTTCATTGTCTCATCATTTTCTTAATTAATCATGTAATGCTATAATTTTTTAAACACTGTTTTACCTACATCTTGCAAGATTTTACCTGTTGTAATTCATTATCAAATTTTAAAATATTTTTAATTTTCTATTTTAATTTCTTTGAGTTGTTTATATGTGGTGTTGTATACACACTCCTCTATATTGCTTTTATAGATATTATGTTTCAGTTGATTTCTAATTTACTTTTCTTCTGATTAGAAATGATCTATGACATCTCAATCTTTTTTTAAAATTTATTATTATATATCCCCCCTTTCTGCTTGTTCTTGCTGTGTTCATTTTTGCATTCTTCTGTGTCTGCCCATCTCCCGCCCCCCCGCTCCCCCCTTGTGGGCGACCCGCCGAGTCAGCTTACCACGTGGTGGCCTTGCCTGCTCACGGGCGGACTTGCCGGCTCTCGGGCTGCTTGCCCTGCTCGCAGGGGCTTGCCCTGCCCGTGGTGGCTTTGCCCTGCCCATGGTGGCTTGCCTTCTCAGGCAGTCTGCCCGCTTAAGGAGGCCCCGGGAACCAAACCCGGGGCCTCCCATGTGGTAAACTGACACCCTAACAATTGAGCTACAGCTGGCCCTGAGATTTCAATCTTTTGAGGTCAAATAAAATTTTTTATAGCCAACTTCCTGCCTATCTTGCATGCCATTATAAATGTATTTGATAAGAACATTGGTATTTCAGGGGATGGGTTCAGTTTAGTGTAATGTCAATAAAATTGGTTAAGATGATGGATAGTGCAATTTAGATTAATATTCTTACTTTTATTTGTTGTTGTTCTGTTAATCTATCAAATATTTCTTTATTAAGAGAAGCATTTCAACATTGCCAGTTTTGGTTCATATTCTGTTATTAGATGCATATATATTTATGAATGGTTTATCTTTATGCAATTGTAATTGTAGCCTTCTGAAGTATTGGCATTGTTATATCACCAGGAAGGGGCTTTCCTTCCTTTTCTTGATACTTCTTTTCTTAAAGTCGACTATGTCTCATAATAATATAACTGCTTTCATATGCATATGCTTTCCATGGCATGTTTTCCCCTCAAATTTTCACATTAAATATATTTGTAGACAGCATATAAGTGGTTATTGCTTTTTATCCATTATTACAGTTTCTAACTTTTGAATAGAATATTCTCCCATTTATATTTAATTTAATTTTTGCTATGATTGTCTTTATATATGTTATTTTGGTAGAATTTTTGATTTGCCACATTCATTTTTCTCTGTATTTTCTTAATTTTTTGTTTAGTCATTAAATACTTTTCATTCCCTTTTAATTCTTCTATTGTCTTTCTATTTATATCATTTCACATTTATATTTAGTGTTAGCACTAGGGATTACAATATGCATTTTTAGCACATAGCACTGTACTCTTAGGTATTATTTTATTGCTTTAGTTAAACTAAAGGACTGTGTACCATGATTCCATTTATCCATCTAACCTTTGCAATATTGTTGTCATACCTACACTATATGTTATAAGCTTATCAGTAAAATTTTAGGAGTTTTGTTATATATTGCCATTTTTTAATGAAACAAGATAGAAATGAAAGAATAGAGATGCACATATATTCAGTTATACACCTACATTTACATATGTTCATATTAACTCACTATTCCCAATGCTCCTTATTCTTTCTTATAGACATGAATTACATTCATGTACCATTTCCCTTCAAAATTAAGAATTTCACTGAAAATATCTTTTAGTTCAGGTATGCTGATAACAAACTCTTCCTCATTGTTGTAAAATGTCTTTATTTACCTTTCCTTTCATTTTTGAAACATAGTTTTACTGGATATAGATATTTTGGTTAATTTTTTTCTTCTAGCACCTTTAAAATGTTGCTTCAGTGTCTACCTAGTTTCATAGTTTCTAAGGTAAAATCAGTAATTTGTCTTTCACTGTTTTTTGGACTATGCTGCTTTTCTTAGCCAAATTTTATGGTTTTCTCTTTATTTCAGAAATTCATTATGATGTATATATGATGATTTTCTTTTTGTTTAACCTTCTTGAAATTCATTGAATTTTGCGGATCTGTAAATTGGTATTTTCTGTAATTTGGGAAGTTTCAAACTACTTTTTATTCAAATATTTTTTCTGCTCCTTTTATTTCTCTGCTGTCCCTCTGGGACTCCAATTACACAAGTGTTTGGCCACTTCTTTTGCTCCACAATGTTGTTAGGATTTTGGTGGTGTTGTTGTTTTAATTTTCTTCTATATTTTCACTATTGTTGGCTTGGTTAATCTCTATTTACCTATCTCCAGTTTCACTGATTAGTTTTTCTAAAATTTTTACCATGATGTTGAGCGAATCTAGCAAATATTTATTCCATTTATTTTATACTTTAAGTCTAGGTTTCCCTTTTATTATATTTTTCACTTAGCTATTCATTTTGCCTATATTGTTTTTCATTGAGAGGATAGCTTCCTTCAATATTTAAACATACATTCTTTTAATAATTTGAACATATTCATTATGATGGTTGCTTTGAAGTGTTTGCCTACTAACAAGGATCAGTTACTGTTGACATTCTGCCTTAAATTTGAGGCACACATTATTATTCTTTGAACATCTAGTAGTTTATTTTTCAAAACTGGACAGTGTAAATATTATTTTATAACAACTCTGTATTGATTCATACAGAGTTGATTTTATAACAACTCTGTATTGATTCATATTCTTGTGAGGATTATTGCGATTTTGGTCTTGTGATCTGTTAACTTGCCTGGATTCAAACTAATATATTCTTCCCATTGTGTACAGCTGTTCTTTGTACTTTTGTACATGTGTGTACATACCTGTTTTTATGTCATCCTATTGCTGCTTTATGAACCCCTTTCTACTGTAAGTCAACCCTATGACAGCAATATTTTACAGCAAGTAAAGGTTTGGGGCAGAGATGAGACTCACAACCTCTATGATTTCCTTGCTTTAGGATATAACCTTAAATTTGAAGAACTCTCCTAGTTTTGATCTCTGTACTCTGATACTTCAAGCCCACTGGCTTCCTCTTTCTGATATCTTAACTGTATATTATTGAGGCAAGTACTTAGTCAGGAAAACACAGAGCTATGGTTCTTCTTACTTCTATCTTTCAAAAAAAAAAGATTTCTCTTAGAAATCTGCCTCTATAATGTTCAAGGGATAGTAGTACCTACTCTACATAAATATGTTCTTTCTTTATCCAAGGTTTTGGAAATCTTATGCTCTGAAATTTAGTCTCCCCTTTCTGAATTTCTTATTAAGCCTAACATTTCCCCCTTCAATTTCATAGCTGCTTGCCTGAGCTCTAGTTTCTGAAACATATAGACAGTAAGGCTATCTTTCCCTCACTTTCATTTTCTTTAGTTCTAGATGTACGGATCAGGAAGCACACTCAGGTTAAGAAGCCAAAATAAAAGTTTTATCCTTTCCCATTGCAAGTTTTAAAATCAAACCCTTTTCCAACTTCTGCCTGTTTTGTTTACTATCTTAAAATTATTTACATATCTTTAAAAATTTATTTTTTCCTGAATGTTGCTATCTGTGACACTTTATTTCTTCCCATTATCGGAAATTGTCTGATTGCTATTTGAATAGAAATATATTGGTGTGACAGTTTCAAGTTATCTTATCAATCCCCAAAAGAAAAAGATAATATTCCTGAACTAATCCATTCCTGTGGTTGTGGGGCCCTTAGATTAAACTTCATCAGTAAGGCATGACTCAGGTTGAGTCTCTGCCCTCTTACTGAAGTATTATATAAATGTAGATACAGAGAGGCAGAAACAGAGAAAGGAAGCTGCCTTTTTAGAAGAAGGACTGTAGGAAAACAGAGAATCCCCAAGAGCCTCAGAGAGGGCCTAGAGTCTGGAATCAGTGAGCATAGAGACACAGAAAGTGCCTCCAAGGGGCTAGGCCCACAGAGCAGCCCAAGGCTAAGGAAATGAGTCAAGCCATATGACTGATATCACACAGCTGAACTCAGGAAGAAAGTGGAAAATCTGAGACTGAGAGAGAAGGCCCTGAAAGAGAAAAGTCTTATGCCTGATCAGGCATAGCTGGACAACAGGAGAAGGTAAACCCAGAGGGGAAGGCAGGGACCTCTGCAGAGATAAGTGGCCATCTTGATTCATCACATGACAAGACCCGAGGATCAACAGTAGCTGACTGGTGAGAAAGCATCTCTGATGATGCCTTGATTTGGACATTTCATGGCCTCAGAACTGTAAGCTTTTATCCCCCATAAAATCCCCATTGTAACAGCCTACCATTTCGGGTACTTTGCGTTGGCTGTCCTTTGGCAAGCTAAGACAATTGGGAAATAATTTGACAATTTTTTCCTCAGATCCATTTTTGTATTAAGAAATCCATTGAATATGCATTTTTGATTGTGGCTTTTTCTCTTTATCTCCTTTGATGAACTTTGATTATGTAGGGGAAACACTTTTCTATTAGTCAAGCTTCTGAATTTTGCTAACCTCTATAAGACCTAAAATGAAAGTTTAGTGAATAGGTTCTGAAAAGTAAAATCCCAAGAAATTCTGTCATATTAACTGTATCAGAGTGCAAATGCATCATATCTATTATTATTTTAAATTTTAAAAAGTGAAATTTAGTCTAATCCAGATTGGCCTTCTTAATAAAATTTCTGAAATCTTCTGGTTCCAATTTTGTATGAATGCCCTTAAAAAATGTTTCCAGTTAAAAATTTAGAGGGGATTTTAACATTGACAGAACGTACTTAATTTACAATGCACTCCTTCTTTCTCAATTTTTTTCTTTACAGAAACATAGTCTTATTAATACTGTCATTCCTAAGATGATGCTCTCAAATTTATTCCTTGATAG
>PVKH010029363.1:0-12665 GCA_004027955.1 Chaetophractus vellerosus | reverse complement strand
CACACCTTAACTAAATTAACCTCATTAAAAGGCCCTAGTTACAATTTGCCCACATCCACAGTTATGAAATAAGTTGTAGAACATGTTTTTCTGGAGGACATACAGCTCCAAACCACCATACTCCACCCTGTGGACATCAGAAGACATTTTCTTTCTATAGTCATATTTCATTCATCCCATCCCATCATTCCAAAAATGTTAAGTCTTTTCAGAAACAATGTTAACTACAAAGTCTCATGAAAATCAGTTATCAGTGTGGTAGGTCCAGGGGAACAACTCACCTCTGTCTGTGGACTTTTAAAACTAGAAAACAAGTTAATGTCTTCATATATGTGTTGCAGCCCAGCTCCTGAAATCATTTTACTTTAAAACAAATCTATATTTCATTAAATATGAACTTACAATTTTCATCACCTTAAGGATTTAATACATATAATGCTAGTTTATTTTATTAGTATCCTATAAATCTAGGGAGATTATACTCAAGCCAAATAAAATTGAAACAATCATGGTTTAAGCAAAAAATGTATTTTTCTTTTCTTTCCTTTCTCAACAAGATGCTAAAACATTATTTAAAATAAATTCTAAAATTGTGAATAACCTTAAAAGCATATTGATTGTTAATTTGTTTTAATCATAATTTAGTAAACAGCTTTCCATAGCTTTTAAGGACTTTTTCTTTACTTACTGAAATTTGGAAATTGGATTATTTCCTTTGTTTTAAGTCTGTTAAAAGTTTTAAATTGGGGAATTTCAGGACAAACTTGATTCTTAAATCATTGAACTATATTTTCTTATTTTGTCACATCTAGCCCTTTAACGATTTTCCCTTTTTCTTTGTTTGAGGAAGAGTCCATAGGGTCCCATGCTTTAGAAACCAACACAGGGGTGTATAATAAGCTCTGAACCTAGACTTGATCCCTTGAGGCAGTCTGTGGTTATCTATAAGCCAGGGTTTCTAACTGATCATTAACTTGGCACAGGAGGTCAGTTAAAGAACTTTTCATCTTTGCCTGTGCCAAGTGCTTGTGCCTTTTAAACTTTAACTCTTTTCTAAGTGACACAGAGGCCTTTGCCACTTGTTCTGCTTCAATAGCTACCCACAAGGCTCCTAATAGAGGTCATACTGAAGCCACTGTTGTATGGCCATCTCCCTTTTTCTTATTTAAATGCAGAAGCTTTGGTACCTGCTGTAGCACAGGCAATATACCTGACAGAGTTTTTAGGGCACCCCCATAGTCTCTTAGCAGTTCCCACTCATCCTGGATGATGCCATCTCTTCCCACATAGACATTATCGGCCAACTTGTGATATTCCCTGTAGATTTTCCCTTCCCTAGGCTCAGGTGTCCTGGCTGGTAGCTTACCAATCATTTTAGCCCTGCTCCTACAGGGAATGGGTTGGGGTGGCTGCAAGACAAAAGGACACTTTCAGCAAATAATCAGACATGAGCTTTATTTATCGGTACTTACAGACAGGAGAGATTCTTTCTGATGGTGGTGGCCAAAAGAATCAAGATAGTACTCTGCAAAGAGGTAAGAAAATAAGGGGCAATATATAAGGTCTCAGAACAAAGACATTTCATAATAGTTTCTGCTAGGGCCACATGAAGCACATAAATGGGGTCTGGTGATGTTACTATAGGAAGGATTTGTACAGCCTGGAGAAAATTACAGTCTATGATAACATCTGTACTTTGTTTTCCTTAGAGAAGATTTGTTACATTTTAACTTGTATTCTGGGACATGCAGGTGGCTGTGTACTGTGTTCTGAGTTTCCTTTAGGGAGGGGAAGCCAGGGTGAGAGACCTACTGGGTCCCCACAATATGCAATGGACAGACAAGCACAGGATAAACTTTCCATTCCAATAAGGAGAAATCAGAATGAAATCTGGGTGCAGAAGCCCCAAACAATTCTGAAACCCAACAGGGCAAACTCCCTTAGATATGTAAATTCCTGAGAGTAATCTATGGATCTATGTTTTGTCCTCTTTGCCTGATGGCTTAACAGCTTCACTCCTTCCATGTGCTTAAACAATAGCCATGTTCTCCCTGATCACTATGGTGAAGGCTCCACCCTCTCAGAGCATCAGGCTTTCTTCAAATACCAGAAAGTAAAGCTGTATGCTCTCCAAACATTGAGGTGGCAGCACCCTCCCTAAAAATTGAGTTACTACATTGCTCCCTCCAAGCCCATGGGTGGCCTTCCAACTACAAGTGCAGGGGCAGACCTGCTCTTTCCACACACATGCATGGGTCTAATTTCTTGGCTGGAGGATATTTCTTCAGGCAAGACCACAGCTTCCAAGATTCTGCACTTAAAATCATTCTTCCTTCATTGTTTCCCTTCTCTGTCCCTTTCAATCCAGGCTCACAGTAGTTTTGCTAATTCAAATTTTCCAAAAACATGTCAGCTTTGTATGTTGTTCACAAAAATCAAAACCATCAGAGAGAATGACTTTTCACTGATAATTCCTGTATAACTGCACCTCCAATACTGACTTCAATTGAAATGGCTTACTGACCCCATGTTCAGTTAAACCCTTTCATGGAACACAATTCACTGGGAACTCACTGTTCAGAAGTTCAGGAAGGGCCCTGATTGAGCTGCTTGTAGCCCTAGTCTCAGAGCATTGTATCTGGATAGGTTCAGAATTTTCCAAACCATCAATTTCTTATTTCTTTGTGCTTAAAAATTTCTAACATTATCCTTTCCATATCTCATTTCACTATAAACTTCAATGAGAAACCAGGTTGCACCTTCTACACTCAGCATGGAAATCTGCTAAACTAAATTTTCATGTTCATTACATTCAATTCTGCCTTCTATTCAAAATCAGAACTCAATTTAACCAAGTTCTGCCACTTTAAAACAAGGAACACATTTCCTCCAATTTCCAATAAATAATTTTTCAGTTCCTTCTAAAGCTTTGCAAGAACTACCATCTGTAATGTTCATATTTTTACCAAAATTGTATTCATAATGGAGTATGCCTTCTCTAAGATGATACAAACTTTCTCTACATCTCTCACTCATTTTTGAGCCTTCACAAGTCTTCTAGCTAACACCCATAATGCAAATCCAAATCCATATCTATGCATTTTTTTAATTTGTGGTTCCAGCCACTCCAGTCCTGGTGCCAAAATTTATTTTCATTTTCCATGGCTGCTCGAGCTAATACCATATGATAATGGTGATTTAAACAATGGCAATTTAATAGTTTACAGTTTTGAGGCTATGAAAAAGTCCAAATCAAGGCAATGCTTTCTTTCTGAAGATTGGCTCCTATAAATCCTTGGTTCCTTTGTCACTTGTCATTGTACTTAAAGCCCTCTCTTGGCCTCTCCCTTTTCTTCTGGCTTACATTGGCCTTCAAGTTCTTCTTTCCTATGGCTTTCTATCTATGTCTGAATTTCATTCCACTTATAAAGGACTCCAATAATAAGAATAAGACCAACCCTGATTGATTTAGGCAACACCTAACTAAAGTAACCTCATAAAAATTTCCTACATATAGCTCCAATTCACCAAAGACATACACATTAAGGATTTGTATGACTTCTTGGAAAATTTACTCTTTGATCATTCTGCAATGCTGATTAAATTCATGATATTTTTTCCTTGTTCTGAACTCATATTTGTTTGAAATTAATATAACTATTCCAGCTTTCTTTCAGTTAGTGTTCAGTGGTATTCCTTTATTCATCCATTTACTTGTCAACTGTTTCTGTCTTCACAAATATTTTCTTTTAGCCAACATATAGTTGGGTATTGTTTTTGAATTGGCTCTATATTTCTTTGTCTTTTAATTGGTGTATTTAGACAATTCACATTAAAATTGAGTATTGATTTCTACCATATGTGCAATGCTTTTTAATTCACTGCAGTTGTTCTTTCTTGATTTTTGATCTACCTCTATTTTACTGTCATCAATGGTTTAATTAATATTTTTATGATTATTTTTCTCATCTCATAGCATTTTATACTTTTATTTTCTGGCCATTGCTAAACAGTTTTCAAACTACATTTACAGCTATTCTAATTCCACCTTAAATAACACCACAGCTTCATTAATAGTGTTGATAACTTATTTTATTTTATTTTTAAAAAGATACTTAGATTACATAAATGTTACACAAAAAATATAAGGATTCAGATATGCCCCATCTCTGACACCTCCCACAACCTCCCACATAAACATCCTTCATTTGAGTGGCACATTAATTGCAATTGAGAGACACATCCTGGGGCTTTGCCATTAAGAATGGACCACATATTATTGGTATTAATATTGAGAAAATAGTTATCTATGTGATCAATAAGATGAAAAATAAAATATTTTATTTTACCTGTATTTAATTCACCTCTAATTCCCTAATCATAACATTTTTAAATTTTAGTTTGCCTGAGAAATTCTTTAGTCCTCCTTCATATTTGAAGGATAATGTCACTGGATACAGAATATAAAGCTGGAGGCTTTATTTTTCAAAGATACTCAACTCACTTCTTGATTACATGGTCTGTGAAGATATGTCCTTTATAATTCTTATACTTGTTCTAAAGATAATGTGTTACTTCCTGGCTTCTTGCAAAAATTTCTATTTTTTATGCATTTTGGATATATATTCCTAGGAGAATATTTTTTGTTATTTATTCTGTTTGGTTTTATCTGAGCTTTCTATATATGAGGCTAATTGTATAAAATTAATTTTGGAAAATTCTCATCTGTTGTTACTTCAAATATTTTTCTGTTCCTTTTTCTCTTTCTACTTCTGCTATTCCACTTAATATATGTTTCATTTCTTGAAATTGGAAGTGTTAACCATTTCAATAAGGCAAGAAAATATTAAACTCTTTGATATTGGAAATTAAGGAAAACTGTGTTTATTCATTGTTCTCATTTTCATCTATGTAGAATATTTTATAGAATTTACAAAAGAGAAAAATAAACCCAAATAAGTACATTTAACAATAATTCAGGGGGGCTGGCTATAGCTCAATTGGTAGAGTGCCAGTTTACCACGTGAGGCCCCAGGTTCAGTTCCCAGGACTTCCTTGAGCAGACAGACCACCTTGAGAAGGCAGCTGCTATGGCAGGGCAAAGCTGCCAGGAGCAGGGCAAGCCCCTGTGGGCAGGATGAGCCACCCATGAGCAGGATGAGCCACCTGCAAGCAGGCAAGGCCACCACCTGGTGAGCTGACTCAGTGGATCACCACAATGGGGGGAGACAAGCAGACACAGAAGAATGCAAAAATCAACACAGAAAGAACAAGCAGAAAGGGGGGGATATATAATAAAAAATATTAATTCAGCATACTAGATTGGGTAACATATCAATGAAATTTTATATATTAGAAATGGAACCTGGAAACTGAAATGTTTAGAAACTGAAAATATTTTTAAATAATATGAAATAAAGTTCAATTTGACAAAGGTTGTGCAAGAAATGCACACTGAAAATGCTTAAAAGTTAATATACTTTAAGTACAGTCTATCTTCACTCTTAAAAGGTATGAATTTGGTGATAAAATGTGTTCCCTGGGAATAATTTTGATCATATTGTAAAATTAGCAAAATTATTGCTAAATAAATAGTTTCTATTTTGTTTTTAACCCATAAGTTAAAGTGTATCTTTAAAAATAAAACTTACATGATCATTTGTTATTTTTATTTTAATATGTTGCTTGGTTACAAATGTTAAATTACTATCAATTATGCCTTTATGTTTTCTGTTGCTCATCCTTTCTTTATGTAGATTTGAATTCTTGTATATCATTTCCCTTCCTTCTAAGGAATTTTTATTTTTTACAAGATTCTTGAAGGGGTGATGTGCTGGTGACAAATAAACTGTATTTTTTCTGAGGAAGTCATTATTACCTCAACTTGAAGTATAATTTCACTAGATATATAATTCTAATTTATCTTTCTTTTTTCCTTCACCTTTTAAATATTTCATACCTCTCTCTCCTTCCTTCCATATTTTCTGGTAAAATGCCTGCCGTATTTTTATCCTTGTTACTCTTTAGATAAGTTTTTTCCCTTTTCTGCCTTTATTCAAGATAAAATTTTCATACAATTTTATCAGTCCAGTTACTTCTGTACCAGGAAAACAGATCTTGCCAATGACTTCCTGTATTAATTTTATCTCCAAGTTTAACATTTTTCACAATATTAAAAGAAAATTTATTTTTTAAAATTACACAATTACCTCAATAGATTCAGAAAAATCATTTTACAAATTTCAGCATTTGAAACTAAAAAGAAATCTGTAATCTGATATCAGAATAGAACTCCATAAACTGATAAAGGGCATCTATTCAATCAAAGCAAGCCAAAACAAAACTCCCTAAAGGTAATATCAAAGTTAATGGTGAAAATCTGAATTATTTCTAAAGATATGATAGAAGAATGGATGTTTTCTTTCACCAGTCTTATTCAGAATTGTACAGAATGCCCAAACAGGGCTATAAGCCAAAACAAGAATAAAATCCATAATAAATGAGGAAGTATAGCTGTTAATATTCACTGACAAAATACTAACCTAGAAAATCCTTAGGAATCTCCTAAAAATATTGCAAGCTAAAATTGCATTGTCAGATAGTAAGAACTGGACTAATGGAAATGGAAAACAAAAACAATAGCAATTAGATTAGGGTATATTAGGATCAAAAACATAAAATAATTAAGGATCAATTTAATATTAAATATATATGACCTGTGTAGTAAAAAGTATAAAACCTTGTTGAAAACATTTTTTAAGATCTTTTAAAATGGGAGGTCTGATTACTAGAGTTTCTTGCCCTGCCATCTTCATACAATCTTCCCCTGGTTATCCTTAACCATTATATGTCCCCATGAGGGTTTGCACCAAGAATTCATATTAGGTATGTGATATGAAATCCTTAAGTTAATGTATAGATTTTTCTGGATTGGTATTACCTTGAAGCACTCCACAGAAACACAGGCACATAAGTCTTGGAATGATTCTCTTTGTATATAGGAATCTGTAGCATAAAATTGGAGAAAACATGAGATCACAATGAAAAAATATCACAGAGCACATAAGGAAATAACCTACCATAGCTAACAAAAAGAGAAACAGAATAAACTGCAAATTCAGACCTACAAAGCTTTTCAAATTTTTGAATTTTTAAATATCAAATATTAATATTTATTATATTTTAAAAATAAAATTAGTTATAAAATGAGTATAGATCAGGAGAATATCATAAAAGCTTAGGACTATTTGAAAAAGAAACAGAATTTCTGGTTATAAAAAGTAACGACAACTGAAAATCAAAATACAAGACAGATACAAAACAATTTAGCCAAAATATGGACTAGAATATACTCATGTAGAAAGTATCAAGAATGAAATACAGATGGACAAAGAGTCTAAAAATATCACAATGATGTAAAGAGACAGGACTCAAAGTGGAAAATATAATGAAGTTTGCAAAATGAGAATATAAGTGGAAGAGGGTAATTTAAAATACACAGAGCAAAGACCTATTACCTACAATGATCCTATAAGAAAATGTAGCATGCCCATTCACAGGTATGTGATTTGTTCCAGTGTTCAATATCTAGGTGACAAGAATTATTCAAGGGTTAATGATTTATATGTCAATTGCTTCAAATGGTCAAAGGCTAACCATGGTGAAATTAAGTTTAACTGAGCTTATAGTGCTCTGTGATAACTATAAGAGTCACTGAGTGTACACTTTGAGTGGATTGTACAAAGCATGGGACTGTATAACACAATGACTCTTGTAGTGGAAGATGGACTGTGATTAACACAACAAATATGAGAACCTTATCTCATGAACTATAACAAGAATGTAATACTATTAAATAATACAGTGTGCTATTAACTGAGTGTATTGAGGGAAAAATACACCTAAAGTAAGATATTGGATATAGGTAGTAGCAATATTTTGATGCTGTTCTTTCATAGTTTGTAACAATAGTTCACAACAATGCAAGGTGTTGGTGGTGGGGTAATGTACAGGAGTCCTGTATGATGATATTTATGTTTGTTTTATAAGTACACAATTTATACATATACTCATTATTTTATGGATGTCTATGTATGAATGATAAACTTCAATTTAAAAAGAAATTTTTAAAGGAGCAGTGATATTATCAGGAAAGATGAGAATGAAGATTTCATCTAAACATCAACTTTATAGTGTAAATTAGTGTGTGAATAAGGGTTTCCTAGATGATAGAAGCAAAGCATAGTCATCCAGTGCATGTGGATGATGAAAACTGCAGAGGCAAAAAGATAGAGCAACCTAATTACAATACAAAGGGAATTTTTGTCTGTTCTAGGAGATCTGGGGAACAGCATAACATCAAGGTTCTGGAAATAAACTACACCTTACCCAGCACTGAAGAAGATGCTTCAGGGTCTAATTATGAAGCTGCTTACAAGGAACAGCCATGACTCTCAGGATGGATATTACAGGAGAACCATTGCAGATTCTGAGAAGTAAGTGCTCTTGGGAACTTTCTACCTTGCCATTTCCGGTCATTAATGGGAATCTGATGGAAGTTACCTTCACCTACTCATCCAGAGAGTGAGAAAATGGAAGATCACTAGCTTAAGGACTTAAACAAAATCCATGTTCTAGATTCCAATATCAGAGACTATATATCATAGTCTCCTGCTCAATCTCAAACTGGGATGATTATGCTCAATTTAAAGATTATGTAGATGCAGACCTAAATTTAAAGCATTACATGATTTAGAAGAAAATTAATGTTAGGGATACAATAACTTTATACATGTAAGAAGTAATTAAAGGATTGCTGATGGCTTTAATCTTTCTGATGAGACCCAGTGAGATCTCCGTTTTTCTCTCTCCTGAGGAAAGGGCAGTGGCATCAACTCTTGGATCTGAAATGGATGTTAAGAAGGTCATTGTCTCCGAGGCATTACAGCCTGAGAAAAGAAACTTAAAATTTAAAGTGTGATCTCCTGGGAGAATAATATGTGATTATTAAAGGTATATTTGTAACTGATTTAAAAGCCTTGCTGCTTCATTGGGAGATAATTGTCCAACACAATTATCAAGGACAATATTCATCATAGTCTAGAACTTAGAAACTGCACAAAAGAAACAAAATACTGATATGCAGAGGATAAATGTTCTTAACCCAAATCTTGTGAGTTTGAATTGGGGTTGGAGATGGAGCTTGAAAGAGGAATCTGGAAGCTCTTTGATAATAATTGCAGTGCTGTCTGGCTCCTCATATAACTTGAAAACAAGAGTTTCCTGTTTTAACAGCAACTTTAAGGAGAGAAAAACCCTAAATTATTTAGACACTTCATTTTTAATTCCTTTTAGCATGAAATTACTTTGAAAACTTAAAATCATTGAGAAAGCATTCTCATCCATGTTTTATTATAAATGCTATTCCTTTGACCTTGCTTTAAAATGGCAACATTCTCAGGAGCTGTGAAGACTTCATGTACCCAATCTCCAATCTCCAATTTCTTCTTCTACCTCTTATTACCTGATATAGAAATATTGGGAAAAATATATAATCCCTACCCCATCCAATTTTTATAGACACAACTTGATTTTAGGGCTGTTGCATGTATTGTAAACATTTCATGAGTTTTAGCAGAACAATAAAGACATGTGGAATTGCTCTGGAAAAGTGTTTCAGTCCATCAATCAATAGAAGGTTTTCTTATACTGTTATCTGTAAAGGCAAAACACACACAGATTTTACTAATGCTGTCACACACATATTTCATATAATTTAACTGAAATGATCTTTAATCCAAGTCAAAAAGAAGCCTGAAGGAAGAAAATCTATTATCCTGGCCAAATAATTTGGGGGTAGTTGGAACACAACAGGATAATTCCTGGCTGATTTATGTTAGCCATCCATAAGGCACACAGATTGATTAAATAGAAAACTAGTTAGATAATTTGCAACCAGCTCCTAGAGATTATAGACACTCTTCCAAGCTTTATACTTCCCAGCAGTTAAAAGAGCTGTGGGCTTAAACTTCAGTTGTCTAGTCTAGCGTACCATGAGTTATGCATTGATCATTGATCTAAAAGTATTATCAAGGCTGCTTTTTTCCAACAAGGCACACAGCTTTACTAGATTACAAGAAATTGCCATTTGTTTAAGTTTTTTACCTTTAGAACATTTTGTAATTTTACTCCTCAGAAAATCACCTGTGCTGGAATGGATGGGTTCTAAGATGGTTAAAGGTAGGAGTGCTCATCCTTGAAAACTTTTCTATCTCAGTATATGGATGAAGACAACTCAAAATAAAATTTTATTGAAATGGTCTGCTTACATTCAAGAGATTACTTATTTCTTCCCTTCCCATTACAGAGGAAATTTTGCCTTTTAGTTTGATCAAGTCTTCTATCACCTCCAATGTACTTTGTTCCTACACTTCCTCATTTTCCCAAGATATTGTTCCATTAATTTGCTTTTCACGTTACTTTCTCATTTTCTTCTTTTCCTCTTTCTTGAATTTTATACTGTCCTTCTTCTCTTAATCTCCCTTTCATTTTCCTTTATGATTCTCTATTTTTTCCTGTATCTATGGATTAATAAATTGTATGCTTAGTGCTCAAGATAAATAATGGTGTTGCACTACTGCTCACATAATAATTAGCTCTTTATTTATCCTAGATTTCAATTGTCAACATATATAGAAAGAGTATATTTAATGTTTTTAGATATCTCTTAACCTCATTAGACCCAGCTTATTATCCTATTACTCTATTCAACATTGTCCCTTATAATCACCAATGCTGTTCTCATGCACATAGTTAAGACTATTTTTTCACTCACTTCAGGACAATATCTGCAGATATCATGCTATTTATCACCCCCCTTTCCTGGAAGCTCTCTGTTTTCTGATTTCAAATTGCCTTATTCTCAAAAGAACTACTTTATTCTAAGAGATGTTCTTTTCCCTGACATTTATTCAATTCTGTTATGAATCTAAAAATTTTGAAAATAAAATATGAAATAAGACTATTAAAAAATAGTGTAGTTTTTGTATGTGCTCTTGTCAGGAGATTTCCTTGCCTAAAATCCATGGCAGGGAGGCAAACTTTCACTGTACCTTTTGTATATATTAAATTATTTGATTTTTTCATGCATATATATTCCCACTGAAATATAACAATTTATTTTCTCATTATTTTAGGTGGCTTCAAGTTACTGCTACTGAAAGATAAAAATAGAAACTATTTTCTAAGTTTTATTTTTATAAATTTAACTTACTCCAAATAGAATTGTACTAACTCATAATAATAAAAAAAATTAAAATTGTTTAGAATTATATTTATTATTGAAACTAGCAGGTATGGCTTTAATATATTAAAATAAATATTGCTTTTATAGTTATGCCCAGAATGTGAGGGGAAAACTACATTTGTCAGATCGTATGTGTATGGGGATAGCAGCCTATACTGACATTATGGGACATGCAAGGGAGTGGAACCTGTTCTATCACAAATTCAACAAAAAAGAACAAAGGTACTCTGCACACCTTAAACTGTTCATCTCTACCCTATGCTAATGAAACCTAAGAGAGCATGTATTGGGTCATCCCAAATGGAACCTGGTTTGCGTGCAATCATGGTGTCACTCAATGCTTGTCCCCTGTTACCTTGAGTGACACTGCCAATCCTGTCATCTGCATCCTAGTACACATTATACCCCAAGTGTACTATTACTTGGGGCCAGGAGGAAGAGAACATTTTGATACCTTAATTAGAAATAAGTGGGCAGTCCTGATACTTGTCCCCATTTTAGCAAGTCTAGGCATAGGAGGCTCAGCTGCTGTCAAAGCCACAGCCCTAATTACTGGTAAAAAGAACTTCAAAATGTTATGCAGACAGATTCATGCTGACTTCAAATCCCTTGAGCACTCTATATCCTTTTTAGAAGCATCAGTTGCATCTCTAGCAGAAGTAGTATTGCAAAACAGAAGAGGCCTAGATTTACTGTTCCTGAAACAAGGACACCTATGCATAGCATTAAGAGAAACCTGTTGGAAGATGGTGCCGACGGTTTAGGTTTGCACTCACTGGCTCTCAGGTAGGGGGTGGCTGATTGGGAGTGGGAGCAGAGGAGCGTGGTCTTTGCAGGGAGCTTGGGGCACAGGAATATCAGCTCCATTGGTCTGGAGGTGAATGGAGTGTGAGTTGAGCCGCGCAGCATAAAATCATGGGCTCTCTGTGCCCCGGCAGGTAACTCAGGGGTGGAGTTCCATTCCTGGGGAGGGTGAAGTGAGACCGGCGGCCTCACCACCGGATCTGTGAGGGGGGTGGAGGGCCCCAAGAGTGGGAGGGTCTGACAGGGGTGGAAAGGGTTTCCGTGGGTTTGGTTGCAAGAACCCACAGGTAGTTTACAAGAAGAAAAATAAAAAAACCTAAAGAAAAATCAGCTGGCGAGAAACGGCCGCTGAAGGGGGAAAAAACAGCCGGAAGGAAACGGCTGCTGAAGGGAACTGGAGAAACTCCTTACCAGTGTGCAGACGTAAAGGGCACAAAGGTAAGTTCCGGCCTACTAAAAGTTCCAGGCTGAGTAAAACAGCACGCCCAAAGAAGATAGAGGGAAATACTAGACAGGTTTCCACGAACCTATCTCGGGTCCACTCACAGGAGGGGGT
>PVKH010029362.1:0-12676 GCA_004027955.1 Chaetophractus vellerosus | reverse complement strand
CCTGGGGACCTCTCCTAGTGGGCAGACCGCCTTGAGAATGGCAAGCCGCCATGGGCGGGCCAGAGCCGCCGTGGGCAGGGCAAAAAGCTGCCACAGACAGGGCAAAGCCACCACAGGCAGGGCAGGTCACCCGCGAATGGAGCGCAGCCAGTCACCCACGAACTGAGAGCTGGCCGTGAATGGAAGCAGAAGCCGCCCACAAATGGGGAAAGCCATGCCTGCGCAGTGACCAGTCTCGGCGCATCACCACAGCAGGGGGGAGGGGAGATATGTAATAAAATAAATAAATCTTTAAAAAAAAAAGACCAACCAATTATTGGTATATATTGTGAAGGCACCCCTTTGGCTGACTAATACAAATAGTAATACATAGTAAATGCTCAATTTATCACATTTTATTTGACTCATATTTATGCACTATTACTTACCATTTTTATTTGAACAAATGTCTTTGTATTCTTCTTTTCAGAGATTTTATATGTCCTGACTGCTGAGCCCATAGATTTCACAACTACAGAACTCTGTGCTTGTGTGTGTGTGTGTGTGTGCATGTAAGTGAAGGGAAATGAAAATATATAGCTTCAAAGTGAATACAACTTGTCATTGGAAATGTCTCAGGGTAACTATAAAGCCAAAATTTAGACATATATACCTATGCTACATTTGATTAAGGAATATTTCTTGTTGTACCTTATTATATGTCACCATATCAGTGCCTTGCAAAACAAAATAAGAAAAATAATGGTTGGAATGGGCAGAATTTCATATTTGGATAATATAGGACAGGGGTTCTTAACTTTTTTTGTTCCATGGACCCCTTTGCAGTCAGGTGAAGACCACAGACCTCTTCTCAGAATGTAGCAGCAGGTAGTTTTATGACACTCAACTAGCATTGGGTCTAACAACTACCGTAATTTTGAAGTATGGATGAAAGTAAGGGATTTTTTGCAATATGCAATATGCAACAACTGTAATGTGATATGAAATGGATACTACTGTAATTTATTGCATACATTCATAAGTGAAGGAAATGCTAGCTTTCAGTTAGAGGTCAGAGAAAATAAAGATAATAAGTTGATTTTTTCAATTTAAGCTCAGAGACCCCCTGAAATCTCTCCACAGACCCCCAGAGACTGCACTGGTTAAGAACTCCTGATATAGGCGGATGAGAGGCTATTGCAATGTTAGTAAAGAAAGATGTCATACTTTCCAAATGCCACCATGACATTTTTTTTCCACACAAAGAAGTAAAAAATCTAATACTCTCAGCATTAATCTAGTCTCTTGTAAGTGGAATTCAAAACAAAAATTGAATCCACTAAATGTTCTAAAGTGTATATTTGGATACCCAGAATCATTAATATATCATAATTTAAACTGGTAATAAAACATTGATGCCTCACCATATCTTTTAATCTGGAGTTCTTAATTAAAATAATATTTGTAGTTAATCATTTTGGCCATCTATTTTTTCCTCATTTGTAATTGCTTTTAATGTCTATAACCATTTTTCTGTTGGGATGTTTGCCTTTTTCTTCTTGATTCATGGGAGTTCTTTATATATTTTGAATAGTATAATTTTACCAGTTATTTGTTTTGAAGGATTTAATCTTCCTAGAATTTTTATTTTTTAGCTTACTAAATCCTTCTTTCCCCTAAAGACATAATGACATTCTCCTATGAATTCTTTTAAATTTTAAAAGCTGTGTCTTTTATAAAGTAATCATTTCTCCACCTGGAATTGATCTGTATAATGGGTGTGAATAAATATTGTCTGGAAAGACTATTATTTTTATCGATATTGTGGTTCTTCATGACTATTCTAGGATATATATTGGAATTACATTGGACTGATAGAATTGTATTGTATCTATAAATCAATTTGAGGAGAGTCATTACTATATGTATTTTCATAATCATAACCATGACAAGCCTTCCCATTTATTTGAGTAGTCTTAAAAGTCTTTCATCAAAATGTTATTATTATTTTCATTGTACTCTTTTTCATTTTTTGTTAGGTTTATTTCTTGACAGTCTGAATTTAGGTTGCTATTATAAATTTATCACTTTAAATGGTTAAAAACTATTTTACTGATTTAAGAAATATGTACTTTAGACTTGACCTAATGAAAGAAATAAAATATTCATCCCCTTGATATACTTCACATAATTTAATTGAAAAAAAAATCACCTGAAAAGTCCCCTTTCTTTGTTTATATATTTCCTTTGCTAATTCAATAGTCTGAGTTTTTCAAATACCATGATTGATAATTTAGGAGTCTACACTCCAAGAATTAGCATACACTGTCTAAAAGATATTTTTTTTTCAGGAAACCACAAAATGTTCTTTTGTTTATTATGAGAAATGGTTCTGAATGGATTATTCATCTAAAATTAGGATAGACTGGGGTAGTGAAGATATGACCTAGTTAACAATATTTTTTGGTCAGCTTGATTGGCTCCAATTCTAAAGGAATCTTACAAAAGTCTGTGCTATTCTTTGTTTTAGAAGAATCTTTACCTTACAATAAAGAAACATCATTTTTTTTTCCATTGAAGAAATGAGGTCAGGGAGAAAGCTTGAGCTTACTTGACATTTCTCCAATTGCAATCCTCAATCCCTTCTACAGATCAGTAACATTCTCCATGAAAACATAGGGCTTTCCATTCAATTAAACTTCTAATACAAGTTTGAGTCAATGACAAATTTTACTTTTTCCACCTTTAATTAAAATACAATTCACCAAATACAACTTTTATGTCTGAGGATGTTTTGAGGAAAAAATAAAAAGCATAACTTTATATTTTATTTTCAAATTAGAGCTATATTAAATGAATGCAATTTTGAATTTTAGAATATTAATTTAATATCACTGCTCCCAATGAATACAAGACCTGTAGCCATTATTAGTTTTCATTACCTAATACATAATTATAGGGTATCATTTGTAGGCACTTATATTTTAACTATTTTGTTCTATTTTTATTAATTTTATTTAAAATTTCACCAAATCTGTAAACACTTGATACCCACTGTGATGAATGTGTTATTTGGAAACTGGAGGAAAGGCAATCTTTGTTTTAAAGTGTCAGAGATGTTGGTGGAAATTGAGTTCTGATGTTTCAAGGAAGGAAAACCTGAAAGTGATGAATTTGGATAGTTAGCTGAGGAGATTTCTCAGCTAAATGCGGAAGGTGCATCCTTGTTTATTCTTGGGGTTTATAGTGGAATAAAAGAGGAAAACGATGAGCTGAGAAATGAATTCCTGGGTACAAAACATCAAAAATTGATAGTCCTGCCCATGTGAGGATTTAAATGAAAATTGAACCAGTCAGCAATTTGTGTGGAAGTCTGAATTTGAAATACATTATTCAGGAAGGATCTATGGAAAGTCCTTCTGTCTTATGGATTAGAACTCAGTGAACTGCATGTAAAGTTAACAAGTGGTTCTTTGTGTGCAATTTTTATGAAAGGAACCACTGACACCCTGGAGTCTAAGGGGCTGAAAAGGGGCAATTTGAAAGAAGAATGACTTCAAGGACAGAAGCTGAGGTGGAACAAAGAAATCTCCTCGGGCAAGAGAGTGGACCCACACATGTGTGGAAAGGGTGGGTCTGCCCCAGCACTTGGAAGGGGTGGGACTTAAACCCCATTGTTCAGGAAGAATGTTGCCACCCCAATGCTCAGAGATGGTGGGCACTGGTGTTCATGCTAAGTCTGGCTGTCCCCAGTGCTCTGAGATGGTGGAGTTTTCATCCCTGTGTTTGGGGAAAGTATGGCCACTATGCTAGCATTTGGAGGGAGTGGAACTGCCACTCCATCAGGCTTGAAGGACAAAACATAAATCCACAGATAACTCACAGATCTTGACATCTATAAGAATTTGCCCTGCTGGATCTAAGAATTTTTTCTTCTAATTGCTTTCTTCTAAATTTTCCCTATTGGATTGTGAATGCTTATCCTAAGTCTACCCCTCCATTCTGTTTCAGAAGGAGATGATGTGTTTTCTAGGTTTCACAGGTCCACACACAAATGGGAATTGTGTCCCAGGAATGACCATACCCATAATCAAATTTGATGAGAACTCTACTTTTCTTTGTACTGTTTCTGAAATTACTTAAAAGTTTTGGGATATTGTCATAGAATGGATATATTTTTTATGTAGTAAGAGCTTGACTTTCTGGGGGTCCAGAGGGTGGAGTGTGGTAGTTTGGAACTGTGTGTACTCCCCCAAAAATGTTCTTATATTTAATCCATTCCTTTGGGTGTGAATCCATTATAAATAGGATGCTTTGATGAGTTTGCTTCAGTTATGGTGTGGCCCAGCTCAATAAGGATGGGTCTTAATCCTATTATTGGTATTCTTTATGAGTGTCATGAAATTCAGGCAGAGAGAGTGAATGCCACAGCACAAGCAGCCAGAAGCTGAATATCAATACAATCCAGAGGAGAAGGGATGTGCCTTGAAATGTGAAAAGCTAATGACCAAGGAGCCCTAGCATCCAGCTGCAGATGTGAGTTTTCAGGAAGAAAGCATTGCCTTGATGATGCCTTGATTTGGACTTTTAGCCTCAATACCATTAGCAAATAAATTCCTATTGCTTAAACCTACCCATTTCATGGTATTTGTTTGAGTAGCCTAGAAAACTAAAAAATCCACCAAGCAACAACTATTTTATTAGTTCATTAAAATCCATAAAAATTCTTAGCAACCTTGCTGTTAGAATACAAATGGGCTTTGCTAGGCAAGCATGTAGAGATACTCTTCTCTCTGAAACTCTTAAAATTCACTATCTACTATGTTTGGCTATAAATCAAGAATGATTTAACTCATATTTACCTGGTATGTGATTTCCAGGAGTGGTTTATTTTTTTTTCCTTTATAAATAAGAAATGTTATCTATAAGGATAAGATTATAGATCTTATAACTGCCTGGTGAAACCCTGGTCAAGGATAGAGCAAAGGTAAAATAACACTTTGTTGAATCATGAGAAATTGCAATAGCAATTATCTTAGATTGACAGCTTACTATGTGTCAAGCATTGCACTATGCATTTTGCAAGGATTTGTTCACTTAATGTTCAAAGTCACTTTATGATATACGTTTTATTATTATTATTCTTTTTAAAAATGCAAAAATTGAGGCTCAGAGAAACCCCCAATTAATCAAATTAATAAAGCTGAAAGAAGCAAAGCTATAGTTTGAATGTAGATATACCTGATACCAAAGCCTGTGCTTTGAACTATTACTCTACCTGGAAATGCAAATGTTTGCTCTCCCTTTCATTCAGGTCATGTTTTCAGCTTGGGGCAATTGATTTGGATGTAGAGAGGTAGAAAACACAAATTCAGGCAGCATAGGGCTCCTAGGAAGCTGGATTGTCTGATTTTAGTTTGACAGAGGATTGGCTCCATTAGCTGTAATCCTAAAGAGATAGGCCACATTTTTCAGAACAGCAGACTGTTGATTTGGTTGCCATGGAGTGCCCAGGAGGGCTCAAGGCAGTGAGACCTTTGGATGTTAACCAATGATATCACTCAGGGATGGATAATGCATCCAAAATTACTGAAAGGGAAAATAGCTTTTGCATATTTTAATTGTGCTATGTTAAAACTAATGCATGTGAAATTTTCTGAGCATTTAAATCTTTCCTGCTGAATTACATTTCATTCACTAAACTGAAAATAAGGATTGATTGCGTCTTTTCATTTCTGTTACTATATATTTTTCACATTATTATTTTTAATTTACAACCTGTTCCAAATACATTTACCTGGACATAATCCAGTAAAGCACCATGTTTACTACACCACAGCTCTTCTTATGGAAAGTTAGGAAAAACATATTCCCTCTATGTCAAGAACTGTCAAGAGTCTGTGATTTTACAAGTTTTTGGCATGCTAGTTTCATGGATCCTGGCAGGAAACAAGACCCCTAAGTCAGAGTAAAAGGACTTTATCATTTATGTCAATAACCAGTAGCCAGAGTATCAACACTGATTTTCTGAGGAACAACCTCTCTTTTATGAAGAGGGTGGTGATATCTGCATATAGATTGAATTGCATTACAAGAGAGGAACCCCAAACTTAGGGAATGTGGATGTTTTATAATGAACAGGAAGCCTGTTTGCTCCAGAGGAAGACACCATGTCTACCTTCCAAGGCTATTTGCTGCCCAAAATCCTTGAAAAGATTGTCCAGAACAAAGACAGTCTGTGCTTCTACTTAAAGGCTTGCAGAAATGCAAGAGACCCAAGGATAATTGTCTTCCAACAATGTACCTTCCACCATTCACTCACTATTTTATTTTTATGTCCCATAATTCTGCATTTAGGTATTCCCCAAAGCCTCTGACACATAATAATTTCCTCTCTCTCTCTCTCTCTCTCTCTCTCTCTCTTTCTATCTCTATCTTTATCTCTATCTCTCTTGCTTACTCTCATTACCTCTTGCTAAACAAGTAACACTTTGAAAGAACTGTGTTTTCATCTCTATTACATTCTACTAATTAGAGCACTGCTACAGGCACAGTCATAAACATGACTATAAATAAATTTAAAAATATATGTATATCTACATACATAAATCAATCAAGAATAATATGACAAAATCTTTCATTAAAAAGAGTCAAATCATATGAAAGGAAAACTATAGCAAAAGAAGAATTTCATATCTTAAAGATTCTTAGGGGAGGAAAAATATATACAGTACTCTTACTCTGCCAAGATACTAAATAATTTGGGAAGTAAAAAAAGAATAACAACTGAAACTAAAATATCACCCTATACAATGGTAGGAAAAAAAATTACACAATGCAACTTAGTTGGAGGTCCAAATGGGCCCACTTTCTGAATCCTAGACTCTCAACCATAGGCAGAACTGGACCATGGTGGGCATCTACATACAAGAAGCATTTGTAAGACTACATAATGGTACAACAGAAATAATTCATCATTTCTGTAATAGGATTTAAGCCCTCAAGGTAAAAGGAAACAGAAAAGGAATTGTTGAATTAAGTGTGCTTACCACACTCTTCCCAAGTATGTAAAAAAATGAGTCTGTACTTGGATTTCTTAATAGCCACCTAATTGCATACTTGTGGAATTAGTAAGACAGAAAGGGCATTTTAAAAATTGAATTTTTTATGTATTTTGAAATATTATAAAAGATAATTTGAGTGGCTTTTCTTCTTTTACTTTTTATAATTTAATTTTATGTTGTTATTGAATTAATTTTGATTGAAACATCATCCTTCAGGTTTGTATATGCCTTATCTGTCTCTGAGGCTCATAACCTAAGTATAAGTAAACAAACATGGAGCTGTGGGTGAGATGAAGTGAGGAACCAAGTGTCAGCCATAGTTACAAAATCTTTGCATACTTAGTAAAAGATCAGTGTCTATGAAATAGCCTGTGATCAGATATATCAGTGTAAGGAACAATGCAAGGTGACATAGGAAGCACACCTGATATACATGGGAGAAAAGAATAAATCTGTTTGAACATCTCTTTCTGTGGTGGAACCACTGTTGAAGAGAGGTAAACATTTCTGCAGAACATAGAAGAAAAATACTCTGGTCAAATATTTAAGGACCCTCTTTTATTCATTTAATAACACCATATATACATATATATATACACACATACATACATACATATATTGTTTCCTACATGCCAATTACCTTCAAATGATTTACATCCATTAACCTTTTCAACAATTTTACAAGATAGGTCCATTAATTATCGCTATTTTACCGATGATGAGGCATATCTAGGAAGAGATAGACCTGTGTTCAAACCCATGCAGTCTGGCTCCAGGGCCTTTGCAATGCTAGTTCTTTCAAGATAAATTAAAAAACCAAAAAATGCATATGATGGTGTATTTTCACAAAAACTCCTAATCATAAAGTTTGAGAGAATGGTTATATCCCTGACTAAATTGTTGTCCCAAGTCAAATAGTTACTACACCCTCTGAGAAAGTTTTTACAATCATTCTACATTAACAACTTTCTGAGTGGAGATAAAGGAGGTAGGCAAAGAAGCTATATAGGTTAACAGGAAGCATGGAGTTGATGGAGCAGAAGGCCTGTGTTGAACAAGACAGCTAGAATTTACAGAACTCCAGAGAGTAGCATGGGGGCGGGGAGTGGGAAATGAGGAAAGAGAAAGAGAGAGAGAGAAAGAGATTTAGAAATCTTCAGAGTGTTCACATGTAATAATTAACTGAATATTAATCCTCACATAAATGTAAGATAGATACATGAAGCTAGTAAAAAGATGACTACAAAAGATTAGAGGCAACATTGTCTGAAGCATATGCAGAAATTTAAGTAATGCCTAGTCTCCTCAGTCAGACTGGAAAGCTTTCTGATTAATGGGTCATTGAGCACAGTATCCAAATGGGTGTTATCTTGATAGTGAGAATAAGCCTTTTATTATAAAATGCCCTGGCCATACCTAAAAAGTCTTTAGAAACAAAATCTTGAAAAGATCAAGCTGTCTCCACATAACTTAATTGCATCCCAGACTACATAAAGGAGCGTAAAATTATCTGGCATCCAATAAGGTTAAAATCACTGTTTTTATTGTCAAAGCAGCCATTATGATGAATGCCCATTAAAAGGAGAATAATCAGTTGGCAAATGACACGTGTGTTAGAATTAGCATGTGATGGTTTGGAGCTATGTATCCCAGAAATCATATTTTTAATCTTAACCCATTCCTGGGTTGTGGCCCCACTGTAAGTAAGGCCTTTTATGAGGTTACTTCAGTTAAGGTGTGCCCAACTGAATCAGGATGGGTCTTAATCCTGTTACTGGGTGCCTTTATAAGTAGAATGTAATTCAGACAGAAAGAGAGAAAAGGTACAGGAATCAAGAAGCTGAAGTTCTACAGAACCTGAAAGGGAAGGGAGAAGCCAGGAGAGGCCACCAACAGCATTGCTATGTGACATAGGAACCAAGAACCAAGAATCACCAGCCAATCCCAGAATGCCAGTCTTTAGGAAAACAGCATAACCTTGATGGTGTTGTAATTTGGACTTTTTCTTAGTCTTAAAACTGTGAAATAATTAATTGCCATTGTTTAAGTCAATCCATTGCATGACATTTGTTTAAACAGCCAAGAAAATTACAACAGACACTAAACAGCATTATATATATTAAAAACTTAAGTAGAGGCATACAAAATATAAATAAAATAACAGAACTTGCAAATGTAAAATTACAGTGTCAGATGGAAAATTCACTAGATGGAATTAATGGCAGATTAGACATTGTAGAAGAATAGAATTAGTGGATCTAATGATATAGCAATAGAAATTATTAAAAAACAAAGCAGAGAGAATTAATTAAAAATAAATAGAGCATCAGTGAGCAGTGAAACAACAAACAATGCAAGTAAGATGACAGTAGAAAAATATCATTAAAATACTAAAAGATAAAACACTGTCACCCTAATGTTCTATACCCAGAAAAACTATCATTCAAACACAAAAACAAAATAAAAGCATTGCAGGTATATAAAAATGAAAGAAATCATCAACAAAAGACTGGCATGATAAAATGTTAAAGTAAGTCCTTCAGGCAAAGGATAATTAATTATATGCTAATAAGGATCTTCAAAAAGGAATTAAGAGCACTGGAAAAGGTAACTACATATAAATATGTAATATTTTTCTTAATTTTTTATTATCTTTAAGTAAAAATGGACTCATTGAACAAAAATAACAATACATCATTGGATTTTCAACTTAAAATTAGATTCAAATAAGAAAATATAAAATAATGAGTAGATTCCAAGAAGATAGAAAACATATATGCCATACTATCCTGGAATTACAATATTAATATCATACAAAAGTAGGTTTTGGAACTAACACTGTTACCAGGGATAAAGGTGATCATTTCAAAATGATAAATGGACCAGTTTTTCAGCAGGAAATAAAAATGCTGAATTTTTGTTAGTCTGATATCAGAGCTTTAAAATAAAAAATAGTTGGAAGGAGAAATTTATGGCCAGTAAATTGAAAGCCTCTGTAAATAATTGATAAATTAAGAGTACAGAAAATCAGTAAGGTATGCATTTGAACAATACTATCATCCAAATTAATGTAAAATGTCACTTAGAGAAATTTCACCCAACACTAGAGAAATATACATTATTTTCAGCCGTACATGGAATAGTTACCAAACTAGGCAATATTCTCTAACAGAAAACAAATCTCAATATATAGATTTATTGAGGTTTTTGTAAATAAATTGGTAAAGGTCTCAATTCATTCAACATATGAATTTGCTGACAATGATGGAGTTAAATTAAAAATCAAAGGGGGGCCCGGCTAGATAGCTCAGTGGATAAAGAGCGTGCTGGGATACCACATGGGAGGCCCTGGGTTCGGTTCCCGGGGACCTCTCCTAGCGGGCAGACCGCCTTGAGAATGGCAAGCCGCCATGGGCGGGCCAGAGCCGCCATGGGCAGGGCAAAAAGCTGCCACGGACAGGGCAAAAGCACCACGGGCAGGGCAGGTCACCCGCAAATGGAACGCAGCCAGCCACTCGTGAACTGAAGCAAGAGCCGGCCGTGAATAGAAGCAGAAGCCGCCCACAAGCGGGGAAACCCACGCCTGCGCAGTGACCAAGTCTCGGCGCGTCGCCGCAACGGGGGGGGAAGGGGAGATATGTAATAAAATAAATAAATCTTTTAAAAAAAAAATCAAAGGGATTGTGGGAACATGGCTGATGGGTTAGACGTATAAATCTTAGCTCTCACTATAACAACAAAGAGAAAACCAGAGGCTGCCATGGGGACCTGTTTGGGACACAACAAATGAGGATACTGTGTACCAACACCCAGAAGAGCAAGGGTCAGAAACAGGAAGAAGCCAAAACAATAATCATGAGTTATTAAATCTCCCAGCTTCTGGGAGGGGCCCCCCTCTCCTACCTCCAAGATAAAGCTCCTGGTGAATTGTATCTAACTGAGAGTAGAGCAGATGTCTACCTTCACAGGAAGTGCTCTGAGTCATCTAGAAGGGTACTGGACAGAAAAGGAAGCCAGAAATAATTAGGGGTTGCCCACCTCAGTGACTGGAAGGGGCACACCCACCCAGCCCTCAGGGCAGACAGACTAGGTGAAGACCCAGCTCCCTGCTCCAAAGGAGAGTGTGACTGCAGATTCCCTGTGAGGAAGAGGAGTCTGGGAGAGTGGAGAGTGATTTTTTTGCAGTGAGTTTAGTCAACTGGGCCCCCTTGAATATCAGAAGGGACCCCGACCCCACAAGCAGAGGGAAGGGGGATTGTCCCAGGCAGGTGGTCATGCCCAGCCACCTAGGTAAGGAGAGAATTAAATACATCAGTGAGGAGGCAGAGACAGGTGGTGATCAACACCACTCTAGCTGACTGCAGAGGGGCTAACCTGTCTGAAGGAAATGGGGTGGGTAGTCTTCTGAAAGGCTAGTTAAAAAAAGGACAGAATAGCTCAGTAGGAGAATTCTTGCCTATCATACATGAGGTGACTGGCTCGATTCCTGGCTATTCCTTGAGAAGAGAATCACGAGTTTATCAGACATCCAGCTGAAGCTTTATGACAAGGAAAATATAGACATTTTCTTTGTATTAGATTTAATTAGATCTCTTATTTTAAAACAAAAAGATCATTTTCTTTTATTTCCCTCACTTTACTCACTAAAACCCAGTACAAAACCAGCAGAGGGCAACCTGCAGGGTGAGTGTTTGAGGAACACCAGCAGCCTGAGAAGATACTTAGGGGTAAAAGAAAGAAGGCTGTTTTTATGTGTTTATATATTTTTTCTTCCATATCCTTTCTTTTAAAAACCAGTTACTGCTGTCTTGTTTCTTGCTTGCTTTGTATCCCTCCCTTTCTTTCTCTGCTTGTTTATTTTTTCTTTTTCTTTCTTTTATTCTTTTGGTAAGTGATCTCTTCTCCCTATGCTATTTCTTATCACTCCTTCATCTTTATACCTTCTGTTTTTCACTGTTGTTCTTTCATTCCACCTCTTTTATTTGGTCATCAATTTTTCTTTTTTGTATTTCTTCTCTCCCTTTTTCTATGTACGCTTTCTCTTTCTTACTTTTTTTCTTTCTCTCTTCTCTGTTTTCTTTCCCCCGCTTCTCACCATTCCAGCATTTTAATTCATTCTACATATTTGTTTGTCTATTCTGTTTCTTGTTTCATTGCTTCAATTCCACTTTCCTAATCTTATTCCTCTGTGCTTCTTACTTGTGTTAATTTTTCAATTTCCTAGATCTTGTATGTTTGCTCTACTGCCATTTACTGATACCATTGCTATTATTCTTTCTGTCTATCTATCTTTTTCCTTTTATCTGGTCCTAATTTTTTTCTTTCAAAGGAACATAGGCAGAACTATTCTCACAAAACACAGTGAGTAGAAGGAAGATCCTGCCCAAGTGAGCTGTTTGGAGAACTGACAGAGTAGGAGGTTTCAGGGCATCAATCTGGAGGGAGTTGGATGAAGAGAGAAATTCTTCAAGGTGCTGCTGGCTTGATAATTGGTAACTGTGCTTACTCTTCCTTGATTTCTCCTTTTCTGTGTATATTGAGTTTGTATACAAAGGCTAACTCTTTCCCTCTCCTCATCATTCTGTCATCTGCTTTCTGTTGTTGTTCTTACATTCCACCTCTCTTTTTTTTTT
>PVKH010029361.1:0-12646 GCA_004027955.1 Chaetophractus vellerosus | reverse complement strand
GGTGCTTCCCGGCTCAAGCCACTCTCGGCTCTTGGCTGTACTTCTGCAACAGCCTCGAAGCTGGTGCCCCTGCTGACCTTTCCGGGCACCTACAAGTCATTTGTCACAGAGCAGAAAGAGCTACATTTTTCAATTGTAATATGAGATCATGAGGAAATACATCATTTTAGTCTTGTTCCCTGCTACATTCACAGAGCCAGGAGCATTATATAGTAGTGCTTGGTTAACATTGGTTAAGTAAATGGCTACTCACTTAGAATACTTTTAAAGCCAATAATCAAAACGAACCTGTGTGACTAGGTGGAACTTCATAGATTGTGCTGTTTATTCTATAGCATGTAAACTCTGTATTTCACTGAACACTTATAACCTACCTTTTATTTACTCTGTACCTGCTCATCCTTAATTATACAATAAGAATTTGAAATATGTTAATATATAGTATTTTAGTAGAAAATCAAGGAAAGAGTTGTAAAATTCCTTATCACTTTTCAGCAATCCAAGAGGAGGTTAAAAAATGCATAGTGTATTTGGCATAGAGGAGACCCTAAAACATTTTTAAAATTCTATAATGTACAGATAAGATTCTCCAATCTTAACTAAACAAAATGTTAAATTATTTTAAAAATAAGTAGTCACACTGGCACCAGTTGTCAGGGGACAACTTGCAGCACATACCCAATGGCTGGGTTATCACAAGACAACTTGCAGCATCCTCACATAGAGGGAAAGAGGGAAGGGGCAGGAGGGGTTCCAGCACCTCCCCCCCCACTTTCATATCACTTCACACAGCAAACTCCAGCAGGGCTCGTGGACAGCAACCACTAAAAATCCAACCACCCAATGCATCTCCCCTGCTTTGTCTTAAATAGGCCAATCAGCACAGACCCTAACCAATGGGGTTACCCATGAAAGCGGGAGCCGCAGAACAGAGGGCTCGCGTCTCTACCTGCAGCACACCCGCACTCATGCGTGTACTTTCCCTTGATTAAGCTCTTTTTCAACTTTCTCACAGCTCTGGTGCGCCTCTGAATTCTTTCTTACAATGCGACCAAGAACCTGGAAATCAGCCGCGGCAGCACTAATGTCCCTTGAGATTTCTTCTTCAACCTATAGGTTATTTAATAATGCATTGTTTTGCTTCCACATATTTGTGGATTTGATACTCCTACATTGTGGTTTGAGAAGGTCTGTTGGATGATTTCAATATTTGAAAATTTGTTTTTGTTTTATGTGTGGGCTCATGTATGGTGTACCCTGGAAAATGTCCCATGTGTATTGTCCACGTGTATTCTGCTGTTGTTGGTTGTATATGTTTATCACCCTTATATCTTGGTTGACTGAAACTTTTATTAACATACAATTTTTTTTATATTAATGACTAAGTTTCCTGAAAATAATATAGCCACTGTGGCTCTTTTTGATTATCATTCTCATGGAATAAATTTTTCCACTCCTTAAAAAAAAGAGGAAGAAGAAGAAATAGTCATAAAACTGATGTACCTTGGGGGGGGGAACTAACTACCAAATAATTCCTGTATCAAAGAAGAAATCTTGATAGAAACTTCAATTTTAACTACAATTGTAAGTATTCTTTGCTTTTGCATATAAAAACTTCTGAGATGCAACAGAAGGTAATTTTTGGACTAAAATTGCTGACCATAAAGGAAAATAATTAACATAAAATTAATGACATAAGCAGAAAAGATACAAAAGAAGTATTTATTAAGTTAATCATGTCACTTTGAGAGCTATAATGATAATTTCTTCAATTCTCCTATTTAGAAATAAATTTCAAGACCAAAATCACAATTGGGAACATCTTAGTATTGTGGATTATTGTTTTCATTTAATTCAAGTTTTGTCTTAAAGAACTATTTTCCAGGATTCATAGATCAAGTGAAACAGAAGTTCTAAGAATGAAGGATTACTGAATGTTAATTTAATTTTATATTATTCAGTACTTACTTTTGTTTAATAGAACTTGTCATTATTAATATAATGCATAATATTTTAAGGATGTGTCTACAACACTTTAGTTATTTGGAAAAGGTCAATCAATTGTGATGCTATGAAAAAGAGATTCCCTAATGAGTATATGATGTAGCTCTAAAAGGCTTATTTTTTTTTCCTGACTAACTCATCCATGCACATATTTTTTTTTCTGCTTTTTGTCCTCCCCCCGCCCCCCCGCTGTGGTGACGCGCCGAGTCAGCTTCACCGGTGAGCGGTGGCCTTGCCCACTGGCAGGCGGCTTGCCCCGCTTGCCGGCTGCTCTGCCCTGCACGCGGCGGCTCTGGCTCTGTCCCACCCATGGCGGCTTTTCTGCCCGGAGAGGCCCCAGAGACCGAACCAGGGCCTCCCATGTGGTAAACCGGCGCCCTATCCACTGGGTTATATAGCCGGCCCCATGTACATATTTTTAAAATGTATTTGGGATGCATATGGCCTGTATTTTGGAAAAAGAAAAGAAATAGAATAAACAAAAAGTAACTCTGGCTTTAAATAATAAAAAAATCATAAATACTGACTTATTATGGAAACAATTGCCTTGTTTAATGAATGATAATGAGTCCAAATTAGTCAGCTGAAAAAAATTGCAGAGTTCATGAATCCATAAAAAAACACTTGTTCAGTTTAATAATAGGCCCAAAGCCATGAATTTTCTTTGAACCCTGGGCTGCCTAGTGAATCAGTCAAAGCCCCAATCCGTTACCAAGAATACATTTATGTGAGTATTCATAATGAAGCCCTAAATTTTGAGACTTTAAGTTTCTCCTCATCTGCTTTATTCTTTAAAAAAATTTCCAATAACTCACTAAAATTTGCCGTAACGAATTCCTCTCTCTATCTACAACAAGAAAAATCAATAAGATGCTAGAAATATAATTAGCTTTTTTTTAATTTAGGAGAGAAGTGAATTCAGATGCATGACAATAATATTAGGTACTTCAAGTTCAAAATTCTGCAGATACATACACTACAGCAATTCTTCACACCAGACATCAAAGCAAATATGTTAAAATATTAAAATATAAACATTATTTTTTAAATGTACAGATAAATTTGAAATGAAGTAGTTAGAAAAAAATTCAGAACTGAAAACCAGGGTAAAGTACCCCAATTGTGTAATATGATTTTAAAGAAAAAGATAGTACAGTGCTATGACAGGATAGATTGAAGTCTTTCAAAAAACTGAGGCTCTGGATTCTCATGTCCACACAGGGAAAACAGAAAAAAAATGGCTTGGTACCATGAAATGTGGTCACATGGAGTGAAAACCTGCTTATAAATCCTGGAGGCTAGAGTTCTTATACCACCATGAAAAAGTTAGATTGCAATTATAGCTGCCTGCTGAGATAGGGGTACCACAAAGCAACCCCTCACAGTATAGAAATATAATGTAAACCTGTAGAACAAGTAGGTATAAACCCATAAGAATGTTTTAAAAAATCTATTTTAAGGGACACATATAATGTACACTATATAATAACTGATAATATTATAGTACAGCTCTAGTCCAATATAAATTTACCAGGTTAAAGTTTAAGTGCATAGCAAGCAAAAAGGCCATAGTGTATAATAGATTTACAATAGTTTTCTTAGCCTATAATGGACATATAATAATCTGCACCTGCTTAAAGTGTACAAAGTGAAAGTTTTGACAAGTGTAAGTCCATGAACAAAGTGAAGCCATCACCTCCATCAAGGTAATGGAGATATCCATCACCCCCCAATTTTTCCTCAGCCCCTTTATATTCCAACTTTCCATCCCTTCCTTTATATCCCCCAGACCACCAGGGTTTTTCTTTTATGCATTTTATAGAGTTAAATAGAATTATACCATGTACACACTTTTTTTGGTCTACCCTGGTTCATACAGTATAATTATCTTGAGATTCATTCATATTTTAGCATCTACTATTTATTTGATCTTTTATTGCTAAGTAGTATTCCATTGTATTGATATTGAACAGCTAGTTTAGCCATTCACCTGCTGAAAGACAGTTGGGTTGTTTCCAGTTTTTTTTCTCTATTACAAGTAAGGGTGTAATAAACCTTCACATAAAAGTCTTTGGATAGCCATGTGTTGCCTTTTCTCTTGGGTAAATATCTAGGAGTGGAGTATGTAGAGCATATATTAGTTGTATGTTTAAGGTCTTCAGCAACTAACTGTTTCCCAAAGTGGATATGGAATTTTACTTTCCCACGAGCAATATAAGAGAGTTACAGTTCCTCAAAGTCTTTCCTTACATTTGATATGGTTGGTATTTCACTTTCAGCCAAAGCTTTTACACTGTGGTTTTATTTTGCATTTTCTTTTTACCAATATGGAAAGCATCTTCTTATGTGCTTGTTTGCTACCCTTATATTTTCTTTGTTAACGTGCCTGTTTAAATCTCTTTTGCATATTTAATTGGGTGTTTGTTATTTTATTATTGAGTTTTGAGGTTGGTTTTTAAATATATTCAAGACATAGCTCATAATCTCCTTATACACTCTTAACTGTCTTTCAGGAGAGGAAGTTTTTAATTTTGATAAAATCCAATTTATCAGTTTGTCCTCTTATGAACCATCCTTTTGTTGTCATACCAAAAAATATTTGTCTAATTCAGAGTTACAGAGAGCTTTCCTTATGTTTTTATACTAAAAAATTTGAAGTTTGAGACGTTATGTTTAATTCTATCATCCATTTCCAGCAGTTATGGGTCAAGGCATATAATGAAGATCTTGTTTTGTTAATGTACGTGAATATGAACGGCAGACAATTTCCTACACCAAACCTTTATCCACGTCAATTATCGATATGAGTGTTAGTCTCTTTCTGAACTCTCTATTCTGTTCCTTTCATCTATCCATTCATTTTGACACTGTCATATTGCCAAATTAGAAGTCCCACTTGTTCCTGCTTCACGAAGTTCATTTGGATAATCTAAGTCCTCTGCATTTCTGTATAGCTTTTATAACCAGCTAGTCAATTTCCATTATAAAATGAAAAGGTGGCTGAATTTTTATTGGAATGAAATTATAGATCAATGTGGGAAGAATTAACACCCTTATGCAATGTCTTCTAAACTGTAAATAAAGTTTGTCTCTCCATGTATTTAGTGCTTCTCTAATCTCTCTCAGCAATGATTTATATTTTAACCATATAGGTCTCTGAAATAATTTGTGAAATTTTTCTTGTGTCTACTATTTTATGCTATGTTAACAGTTGATTATTTTTTGCTAGCATAAAATCATTTTCCTGTATTGATTTTGCATCCTGAAACTTTACCTAATTAGCTTTTAGATATAGTAGGCTTTTGGTAGATTCCACCATATTTTCAATGTATGTGAACAAGTTTCCAGTGAATAAAAAGTTGTATTACTTTTTCTTGCTCTCGATGTCATTTTTAAAAAATGTTTCTTATTATTGCATTGACAATAGAATGCTGACTAGAAGTATAACATGTTGGTATCCATATCTTGTTCCTGATTTTAGGTGAAAATCACTGTCTTTAACCATTAAGTGTGATTTCACTGTAGGACTTTTGAAGATGTCCTTTACCAGTTTGATGAAAAACCCTTCTAGTCCGAATTTCTTGAGAGTTCTTATTAAAAATGAATGTTGGGTTTATTCCAATGTTTTCTTGCTTCTCTTTTGATATCTAAATGGTATGCATGCCTGTTTTAAACCATTGAGATTTTGAAGTCGTCTGTTATCACAGCATAAGCCAGCCTCTCCTTACTGATTGTACAGGTGTTTTATTTATTTGTTGTTTAAAAAATATTGCTTACAAATAACATGTTTTGCTATAACATGCCCAGGATATATCTCCTTTCCTGCCCTGTGAATTTTTTTTCAATTAATAATGGATGGTGTATGGCGTTAATTTAATTGCGTTTGTTCTCTTTAACATACTTGCCCTTTATAATGTATGGTTCTCCTACTGTGCTGTGTTGTGCTCAATATTGAATACATGCCTTAAAGAAGTTATTTGATCTCATTGGCTTCTCTAAACGTTCGTTTTCAGTTTTGAAGAAGTTGAGGAAAATAACAAAATAATATTTGTAGTGATTATAATAATAGCCATACTGATAACCAACCTGAAATAGACTAACTCAATTGTAAAATTCTGTCAACTGGTGCTAAATCTGATCATCCATAATCCTACAGAATTTTCAAAAGTAAATTTCTGCTCTACCTTTAAGAAGTATTCATCTTTAAAACAATATTCTCTGAATTTTAAATGAAATTTTAAAAGTTGAATTAAAATAAACGAAAGACATCAGTTATATTGGTGTTTTAAAATAGTATAAACAAATTGTATTCATACTATCAGTTTTCAAAATTATAGTTTATGCATTCTGACAAACAAAGAACCCCTGACATTTAAATATATACTCTTGATCCTATGAAAGTAAAAATAAAATAGCTGTATTTTGTTATGCTGTATTGGTGCCAGCTTATCATTCCGTGAGGCTCCTGCTTTTTCAGAAAAAAAATGATATGAAAAGATTGCTAGTTTTAACCTTCTGAAAATATCAGATAAGGGTTAGTGGTTTCCTTGTACAATCAAATCAAGTCCATCTTATATTGTGTTAGGCAATGGTTTCTTATATTTTACGCCCAAAGCATGAAAAACTAATAAACAGAAAATAGATGAGACCTCATTAAATACTTTTTTGCATCAAAGAAATTTACCTTGAAAGTAAATATGCAATCTACTCAATGAGAGAAAACGTTTGGAAATCACATATACAATAAGGGCTTAATATCCAGAATATACAAAGAAATCCTACAACACAACAACAAAAAGACAAACAGCCCTATTTAAAAATGGTCAAAAGACTTGAATAGATATTTGTCCAAAGAAGATATACAAATGGCCAAAAAGCACATGAAAAGGTATTTCACATCTTTAGCTATTAAAAATGCAAATCAAAACCACAATGAAATAACATTTCACACCCACTAGAATGACTACATTTTTAAAATGAAAGCAGAAAATTCAAGTGTTTAAGAGGATATGGAGAATAGGAACACTCATTCATTGCTGGTGGGAATGTAAAGTGGTGCAGACACTGTGGAAGACAGTTTGGTGGTACCTCAGAATGCTACGTTTGAATTACCATATGACCCAGCAATCCCACTATTAGGTATATACCCCAAAGAATTGAAAGCAGGGACTTGAAATGATATTTGCAGATTGATGTTCTTAGTGGCATTATTCACAATTGCCAAAATAAAAGTGGAATCGACCCAAGTATCTATCAACTGATGAATGGATAAACAAAATGTGATATATACACACAAGGAAATATTCTTCAGCCATGAAAAGGAATGAAGTCCTGATGTATATGACAACATAGATGAATCTTGACATTATCCTCAGTGAAATAAGCCAGACACAAAAGGACAAATATTTTATGATCTCATTGATATGAAATAATTAAGATAAGCAAATTCACAGAGTCAGAACTATAAAATAGGTTATCAAGGACTGAGGTGGGGGTAGGAAATGTAGAGTTTCTATTTGGATTTATGGGAAAGTTTTAATAATGGATAGTGGTAATGGTAGCATAACATTGTGAACATAATTAACAGCACTGAATTTTATAATTGAATGTGGTTAAAGTGGAAATTTTAGGTTGTAGATATGATACTAGAATAAAAACTCAAAAACAAACATAGGACTGTACAACACAGTGAACCCTGTTGTAAATGGTGGACAATAGTTAATAATACCATTATAAAAATGTTCTTTCATGAATTGTAACAAATATACTATACTGATGCAAGGTGTTAATAAAGTGGTGTATGAGAACTCTGTATTTTGTACATAATTTTCCTGTAAACCTATAACTTCTCTAATTAAAAAATCCAATTTATATATGTGCAGATTAGGTAAGTAGACAATATAGTTTTCCACTATGTTTCCCCAAATCTCCACCTTATCACAAGCACCTACCACCAATTAGGTGTCAATGAACAAGCAATCACATCTTGTTAACATACTGTAGACTATTTGGTCTTTTAGTCAGAAGTGACACCATTTTAATAGCATCACGATTTGCTCCAGACTCCTTGGGCTTTCTGTAATAAGACATTGCAAAAGGCGATGGTCAGTTACTTCTCTGTCTTTGGGAAATTGAGTGAAAAGCAGTTCACAGCTCTACGTCTTTATGTAAAGATACAGAGAAAGCAAAAGAGTTCAAATATAACTTCATTAAATAAGACAGCAAGTCTAAGTGGCATAGGAGCTATTAAACAAACTAGATTGGTCCATAATAATAAGAAACATATTTCACATCTGTTGCACAGTACAAGGCTTTTAACAAGTAATGGGCATAACATGCTGGAAAATAGTTGCTAGTCCCCATCAGTATATCATTGTCAATGGTAATGCTGTCTCAGAAGAAGCACTTATCTCATACACTTTATTGCTTGATAGCTTGCTGATTGCTTTTACAAAGCAATAAATTGATGGCCTGATTCAGCACTGACATTAGGTTATGTTCATTTTCAGTGATTGATGCCTTGAATTAGAACTCTTGTATTCTTCTCCGTTTAGGAATATGAAATTCTAAACAGGCTTGTCTGATGTCACAAATAAAGCAGTATAATGGATGCCAAATGAGCTATATTTACTCATTTAAACAAGAACAGGCTTTCCCCTTTAATAAAGTATTCATAATTTATGATATTATATCTCTGTTCCCAGTTAAATTGTCTAGCCAAATTTTTTTAAAAATTAAAAAATAGGAGTTAAATGTATATTTCAAAGCAAATGAAGGAAAGGATACAAAATTATTAATAAATCAATTAGACAAATTTAATAATTTAATAATTTAACTATTATTTTTAAGTTTTAAAGGCGATATTTTTATTATTTTCCACCAATGGTTATAATTGCTTGACTTTGCAATTTTAAAATAGTAATGATGTTCTAAACCTAAAAATATGTAAAACAATGGAAAATCTAAACTATTGTGTCTCGTTTTATATTGCTTCAATCTTTTTCAGAAAATTCAAAAGGACAAGTTTGATTAAAATAATATTAACCATGCTCCCACAGAAGTTAGCAAGTTCAATGCTATGATTTTAGTTGTTTAAGAATAAATGGGATCTCAGCACTGCATATTAAATGACCATCAATCAGATGTATAATTCAGCAATCTCTCTAGATCAGTGTTTCTCACCTGGGGAGAATTTTACCCTCTAGGGGATTTAGCCAAGCATGGAAACATTTTTGGTTGTCACAAGTGGGACATTGCTACTGGAATGTAGTCACTAGGGGCCAGGGTTGATGCTAAAGTTCTTACAATACACAAGACAGACTTCCACAACAACACTTCCTCAGGCCGAAAATGTCAGTGGTGCTCAGGTTGAGAAACCTTTCGGTAGACACTTTAAGGAGGGAAGTATATGGCAGACATTTCTGTAGAGTGAAATGTCTCAGTAAGACAGGAGTATATTGCCTGTGTAGCTGTGTTCTGCATCTCTTTTTCTCACCCTTCTTATGCAATATTAAAATTCATTAAAATATTGTCATGAGGGATGTGGCTCAAGAAGTTGAGTGCCCAGTTCCCAGGTAGGAGGTCCTAGGTTTGGTTCCCGGTGCCTCCTAAAGAAGACAAACAATGAGCAGGCAAGAAAATACAATGAGCAGACAACAAGAAAGAATAACAAGCAGACAATGAACAACAACAAAAGAAACAATGAGCAATGAGCAAAAACCAGGAGCAAGACAACGAGCAAACAATGAGCAGAAAAGGAGCAAAAACAAACAAACAGGGAATGGATGTGGCTCAAGCAGTTGAGTGCCAGCCTCCCACATGGGAGGTCCCAGGTTTGGTTCCCAGTGTCTCCTAAAGAAAAAACAAACAGACAATGAGCGAAAACACTGAGTAGATGAGTGCAAACAAAGAACAAAAACAACACCAGCAGAAAAAATGAGCAAACAGATGAGGGAGCCATCTCAGGGGGAGGGGAAAATAAAAAATAAAAAAAAAATTATGAAATTTCTATTCATTGACTAGAAATATTTAAGTTTTCTGAGTCAAGAAAAGATCATGAACGTTTGTTTAATTTGATGGGTAATACATGCTAGTGGCTAAAATTGGCTTTAAAATAAGTTCTGCAACTTGACATTTCTGAGCTAGTCAATGTGTGTTTTTGTTTGTTTTTTTTTAACATTTCTAAACTTCAATTGTCTGATTTATAAAGTGGAGCGAATATTGCATAAATTAAATGATAGCTATATGGATTACATGAGATGACATTTGTAAAAGAACTTAGCAAATGTACTGTTGTATTGTTTAATACTTGACAAATATGTAAAATAGATATTCATAAATAGAATTCATGATGCAAATGATTCAAAGATATTTTAGATATGATACCATTTGGCTAGAGAAAATATTTACGTAAATGTTTGAAGTATCAAAATATTGTGGCCGGGCATTGAAATGTTGTACATTTTATTAAGCAAATATGTGTCTCTTCTTTATCTGCCTTGTTTATTGCTGAGAAGGTACTCGTAAATAATCTCATGGACCACTTGGAGGAAATTATTTTGTTCTAAGAATAAGTGGAGTTTAGGCAATTATGATAAGCCAAGCAGACATTTCCCTCTGAGAAGCTTTAAATCTGACTATTAACTATGATGCTAAATATGACTGATCTGGAGATGGGCTCATTAGCATTTTATGGGCACAGGGGTTATAACAGCCCTCAGTATATAATTATTTAAGATATTTTAAAAAATAAATAATGACACCTGAGCATGACCACGTCAGTGAGCCCAAACAGAGAAGCCAATGAAGAAGTGATGAGGATCTTCTATTGGCTCAGGGTCCTAGAAACTTCTGTTATTCTGAGAACCACAGGAATGGGCAAGAAAACTTAGACTTGGTATGAACACTTTATGGAAGTGTGAAATACCTAAACAGAGTATCCCCTAGAGGAAATCAAACCATAGGGGATGATTAACGGTTTGACATTTCTAGTCCTTATGAAAATGTTATTTCCATATGCTAAAGTGAAGTACATAAAAGTTACTAAGATTTTATAAATGTAGAAATACAAAATGTTGAAGTATCTATTGTTGGGATCAGGTTTTATCTTAAATTAAAATAAGCTTCAGCACGGTGATTGAACACACAGTCCACAGTTAGGTTTCCTTTGACACCAGTAGTTAACAAAAGTAAATACAAAGAAATTTTACAAAAGGTAAAATTTTACAAAAGGTAAAATTTTACAAAAGGCAACTTTGTTGCAAGTAGTAGCAAAAGCACTTCACTAAGATGTTCTCTGCTAAATGTTATTGGAGTTGGGGTCTAGGTTCTTGTCTTTGTCGGGCAACAGAATTCAAGGACGAACCACAAATTTATCAGGCAAGCAAAGAATTTATTGGGGGAGGGGGGTAAAGCAAGAAAACAAAAGTGCACCCTCAGAGTTGAGGCCGGGCATTCTCAAGGGAGAGAAATGCAAGTTCTTGCCCTGGTGTCCCCTGTTTTATGGGGGTGCAGGACTCCTGGGTCTCTGCTGATCAGCCATGGCTTAGGGGTGTGAGAACCCAGGGGTGTGGGGGGCCTCGGGGTGTGGGGCCTGCAGTCCAGTGATGATTGACTTCCAGCTGCTGTCCATGGCCTCTGCAGGGTGTGTTGACTAGTGGTGATTAGCCTCTGTTTACTGTCCACGAAGTGTGTGGTCACCTGAAAGCTGGGTGGGTGGGTGGTGGTGGTGCCCCTCTGGCCCCTGCAGCCTGTGGTGTGTGTGCTGTGAGCTGTAGGGTGTGTGCTGTGAACTTCAGGGTGTGTGCTTACAAACTATAGGGTATGTGCTGTAAGTTGCCAGCAGCCCAATGCCTCAGTTTCTCTTACCAGGCTTATTATGTTTTCTGTCCCCTTCCTCCTCAGGTCCTTATTCTATCGCGCCTCATAAATGTACAATAATGCAAATGTGGTACTGACATAAACTATGCATATAAATGAGAAAGAAAATTACCAAGTAGGTATAGAAAATGGGAATGGAGTTATCAGCATACCAATATCAGCAGAGAATAAAATGAAAGAGAAGCAAGCCACAAACAGAGCTGAAACCCTGTCTTCTCCCTCTGCTCCCAGTGGGTCGCACTTCAAAATGACTTGGTTGTCATCTCAACTGATCAATAGCATATACAGATTATAACATGGTCTCAAATACACCTTCCTCAAGGAATGCACAAGTCAGGGGAAATCATTCATGTGTCTGAATTCTCTTATTTTCTACCTCCCTTGTGTGACACACCAAAATCTATCTTTTAGTCACTTTTGTACATTTTTCAATCAGCTCACCTAGATTTCTATCTCTGAGAGAGAAAGGTTTGAATTTTTCATCATTTTATTCCTTCAGTCCCTAGCCAAAAGCTTTGACCACAGATCTGAAATAGCATTGGTTGAATAAAAGGATGATAAGGAAGAATTGAATAGATGGGAAAGATTTATTCTTGAAATATTTAAATGTTTGAAGAAGCTGGGAAGCTTGCTCCAAAGTCTTTGAAATTAGGTGTGGTGTAATATATCTCTCCTATGCTTTGTCATTTAAGGAGATCAAACATATAGTTCTACAGGTTGAGGAGCCAATGAATTAGATTTCTGAGCATTTGAAAAACTAATC
>PVKH010029360.1:0-12674 GCA_004027955.1 Chaetophractus vellerosus | reverse complement strand
AAAAAAAAAAAATTAGTTGGTTCTGAAAAAAGAGAAAATAAATAAATGCAGGATAGCAGCAGGCCCCTAGAGGTAGGGAGATGTGGGGTTACAACTGTAGATAGGGCTGAATTTTGGAGAGTAGAGGACAAATGTACTCTTAATGAAGAGGCAGTGATACGCTAAGGCAAAGAACCTTGGTATGTGAAGAAATTCCTGTTGGGTGTGCTCGTTATGTTTATAAAAATGGAAGATAAATTATTTTAGGAAGAGGATGGAGGACATAGGTCTAAGGATCAAAATTTAAATTCTGGACTAAGATAAAGTATCCTTGGAGGTCAGTGGCATGAACAAAGGGGACTGAGAAGCTGAGTGGTGGTTGCAGGAGCACCAGCAGGCTCTAGACCAGGCCAGGAGAAGCAGAGCCTTCCTTCTGCAGTGCTCTGCCTGTCCTACCCCCAGCCCCCACTACTGAGGCAAAGTCGATGGTGGTGCTGTTTGGACCTGGGCATCGGGCAGCTGTCATGTCATGCTCAGGACAATTAAGTTGCTGAACAGGGATGTACCGCAGTGTTTGGCTGTGAGGGCTAGCACTCAGAAGGAACCAGTGCAGCAGGAGAGGGCTGGATGAAAGGGAAGGCTGAGATGGCCAGGAGAAGGCTTGGCTGAGGAACAGGGAGAAGTGGGAGCTGAGGAAGTAGTTGTGTTTTGAAAGTTAAAAGATCTCCAAGTATTAGCAGTAAATCTTAAAGCTGAAATTCATGATGTGGACACTAAGCTTTTGAAACAATAGAAAGAGACAGTTAAAGTAGAAATAGGACCAGTCTTTATTAATTCACTCACAAGTATTTATTTAGAGACCCTTGGGCCACACTGCTCAAACAGGCACTTTGTTTACAGTCCTGAACAAAAGAGATGTGTTTCCTATTCCCATAGCACTTACAAATTGCAAACAAATATCAACATAAACATATAATCACAAATTGTAGCAGTGCTATGAGGGAAAAGAATAAGGCACCATAAGAGAGAAGATTGGGGGTGGGGGTATACATCAAGAGGTCAGGGGCCACCTCTGAGGAAGGGGCATTGTTGGACTCTCTGAGGAGACCCCCCCTGGAATTTGCATGCCTTGCTAAAGATTGAGACAGGATATCAGCTTTACAGGTTGGAGGACGATGTCCCTTAGCGTGATAGCCGGAGGCCCTGCTCACTGAACCCCAGAAAGAGGCTGTGGGTAGCCTTCCCCTGACAGTGTATGGCCTTCAACTCCTTATGGTGAGACCAAGTGGAGGGGAACTAATGTTTCCTGCCCCTCACTCCCAGAAGAAAGAAGAGCAGAATAACATGCCCAGTTATTCTTCCCAAATTTCTCAACCAGATAAGTCCCTCTGCCTCCGAAAGGGAGAAAAAGACCCTGGGTTACACTGATTGGTCCCTCTTCACAGGGGGGAAATATCAGGAATTGAGATTATTCCCCACTACCAAGTAGAAATCCAAAATTTGATCAATGGTTAATTAGGAGATGAGTGAAAGAGTGAGCTAAATCCCTGTTGCCAGATATAGAACAATGGAAAGAGTGAAAAAGGCTCCTGTGGCTGGCCCAGAAATCATGGGACAGGAAGGGGAGTGTCAACAGGAGATGAAGCTGCAGAAGGGGACCGGGCCAAATTGTGAGAGGCTTTCAAGCCATATTAACATTCAGATTTGACTCAACCACCGAGGTTGTAAAGAAAGTGGTTGGCATGACTACATTTACATTTGTTAATGATTTCTGGGTAAGATATGGAGGCTGGTTTGTGGGGAGGCAATCTTGAGAAACTAGTTAGAAGATTTTTTTTGTAACCATCAATGAGAAATGATGGAACCCCAGATCAGGATGGTGGCTATGGAAAAGGAGAAACTTTACAGAGGAGGGTCACTCTGTAGGATTTGGAAGTGGCTTGGACGTAAGGTGGTGGTAAGGGAGGGGCCAATGTCAAGGAGTACTCCCAGGTGTCAGCTGAGCCAACGGGGGAAGGATGTGAGTTAGGGAGGAGGGCAGAACAGGTTTGGGATTGGAGGAAGATGGAGTGCAGTTTCTTGAACTAGTTTTGAGATGCCTGAGAGCTACATCAAAGACCTAAAAGGATATAGGGGTCTTGGGGATAGCAGGCGTTTGAGGGCAGAAACTGTACTTGATATGGTTTTCTTCAGCGTATGTCAGGAAACTAATTCTGAAATGAGGTTTGCCTTCCTTAAGTCTAATTTTAAAATGATACCAAAGGTGTATTGCAAAACCAAACCAGCCTGTAATAAAGATAATTCCCATAAACAAGATTGCTGGATTTAAAACTAAAAATTGGAAAATTTAAGACAGAAGAGTACTGACTTTCCTTTAGGCAATTGGGTTGGACATATTCCCATTGAGTGCGTTGTCACCATGATCAGAATGTTGTAAGGCTTACATGGAGACTTCTAATCACTTGCTTCTTGGGCCTGGCTTGGGGGCCCTTCCTTCCATCTGATTTGATATTTAAGAAAGTTCTGGACTCCCAAGTAAAATGGAAACACTACAAAACTCTTGGAAATCTAGGAACCCAAGATTTCAGCCAATCAACTTCACTCTGCAATTCCACAGTAAATAACACTACATACTTGTTAGATTACTTTCCCAGCCTTGGACAGAATGCAGACACGGGCATTCAAAAGCTTGTGGCTTATTCTATCTGTGGGGGAAAAGAGAAGCAAATATAGAAAAAGACATATGTGAAATTCTGTTTGGGTTCAAGGACAATTGCTAAGTTAGCAAACACCAAAAATATAATAAAATCCATTAAGCCCTACCCTAGTACCTCAAGTCTTTCGTGGCTGCCCTTCTCTGTCTGAGCTAATCACTGTAAGAGTTTTCCAGGAGATGGACTATTATTTTATGTTGATTTATCTATCCAAGTGGTCGGCCATCATTATTATAGGGTTTTCTTTCTTAATTGGTTAAATCCAGAGCTGCCATGAGGGCTTGGTTTTTAATTCCACCTCTCACTGATGCTTTATTTAAATAACACACCTTTTCTGACCTCCATGTCAGCCTGGCACTCAGAAATGTTTAGCTTCCCTGAATAGTGATATGTGAAACAGTGTATGGCAGACAAATAATCAGGGAACACAACATGTTTCTTTAAACAAGAGGCGACATCTCCAAAGTCGATCTCAATTTGCAGCATTGCTTTAAAAGACGCCGGTGTCAGTCTTGCTCAACTCCATTTGGGTGAATATAGACTTAATTAAGATCCACACTGTTCAGTGCCTACCTAAGGTAGCACTGCATTGTATATACTCAGGAAGAAAATTTCCAGAGTTCTGAGGTACATAGCAAAAACTGGTTTCTGCCACTCCCACCTTTGAAGCCATTCTTTCCTGCAACCACTTCTCTCCACTTTTCAAGTTTTAGAATCACATCATAAAACTTCATCAGGGCTTTTTCAGTGAGGCTCGAGCTGTTGAGGTTCAAGGTGAGGGAAGGTGCTGTTTCATTCCAGCATGATTTCCCAGTCCCGTGTGGAAAGCATGTTCAAAGAACGCAGAGAAAATTGCCTGGGTTGATGCCTCAATAGGAAGGACAAGTGGTGGCAAAAATGCCCCACTCAAGTGCCCTGACTCCATTTCCTCAGTGACCCAAACTCGATTCGATGATCAGTCTTGTGAAGAAGAAAATCCCCAAGATGGATGAGAGGATGTGGCCCCTTCCAAAAGGCACCCGCCTAATCAGGGCGAAATGCGGTATCTGAAGCTGTAGGCAGGGAGAGAAGGTGGCAGCTTTCCAATACTGGTGTTGTCAGTTTACCCTGAAAAGTTGACCTTTCTAAACTAACACTGAATCTCTTCTCTTTAGAGTATGACAGCGTTTCCCCTTTTCTGTGGAAGCAGTTCCCTAATAGGTTTTCTCTCTGCCGTTTATTACACATCGAGGGCTAGGTTTGGTTTCTAATAGTTCCTTTTCATCGAGCTGCCTACTGCTGACTGTGGAAAGTGTAGGTTTGGCTGCATTGATGGCTCTCCGTAATGGCTGTGATTACACCCTCTGCATCTTCTTCCCAGTGCCAGCCTTTCAGCCGAGCAGCACATTATGCCTGGATAAGACTCAAAGAGCAGCTTAATATCAGGTTCTCTGGGGCTATAATAAACGGTTCAAGATCGAGCAGATACAGCCACAGCAATATTTCTGTACAGTCCACGAGTTAAAACACATCAATCGCATCTTTGGGCACTTTTTCAAGTTAAAGCTCAACTTATATACCTGCTTATATCAATGGGAAATAAAGGATAATAAACAAATTCCTTGCATTAATCCTGCTCAAGGAAACATATATTGCTAACCAGTAGCCTCAGGAAAACACACGTGTAGGACCATAAAGAAAAAAAATTATAATAACCTGCATTGTGCAGTTGCCAAGGAAGCTCCTTTGTATACCAAACAGAATACCTTTATTAGATCACCATCATGTAACTATTTTTTTCTTGAACACTCTCAAGTCTACTGGAATTTCCTGATTTTATCATTTGGGGATGAGGTGAGAAACTCATTTAATTTGGCCTAGGTGCTCTTCTAAGTTACCTTAAAATATGTAAGCCACAGAGGATCTTCTACCATTCTCTAGGGAAGGGTTTTTTTGGGTTTTTTTTTTAATTTTTTTTTAATCCTCCCTCACCCCCAGATGGCTGCCTCGTCTGTCTGCTGGTTGTCTGCTTGTCTTCTTTTTAGGAGGCACCAGCAACCAAACCCAGGACCTCCATGTGGGATGCGAGCACCCAACTGCTTGAGCTGCTTCCGCTCCCTGTTGGTCACGTTGTCTGCTGGTTGCAGCAATTGCTCATTGCAGCATCTTAGGGCAGGGGTTCTTAATCTTTTTTGTTCCACAGGCCCCTTTGCCAGTCAGGGGAATACCACAGACCCCTTACTAAGTCCACACTACACTGTATAGTATTTAATAAATACATCACATCCACACCAACACGTCCCCACAGGAATAATGTTTTTTTGAATTTCAATTCAAACTCACGGACCCCTGGTTAAGAACCCCTGCTCTAGGGATATGTCGTGGAGTAAGCCCTTTTTTCTCACCTTTTTCAGTAATACAAGCTGACAGTGATGGCCTGGAAGGTAGTGCCACTTTTACAGAATATACATGTGTCTGCATCTTGGGCTCAGGGGTCAACAGACAGGGTTTGGATCGCAAGCATGTTGCCAGCTAGATGGGAGTCTTGTGGCTCACTGTGGCCTCTCTGCAGTCTCTGACTTCCTCTCAGAAGAACTGAGGTAATAACAGTGCGTTCTGACAGGAGGGAGTGTTGTGGAGATTAAGTGAGATAATCACATAAAGCATGAGTCACGGGCCTGTGGCCCATGGTTTACATAGTCCGTGTCTAATAAACGTTAGCTGGAGTCACCTCCACAGTCATTGCCATCATCGCCGTAGTCCTTGTGAATCCAAACCTGTCCAAACCCTACAATGCCTTCAATTAAAGTGCTAGCAAACTTAAATAAGAGGGTCCATTTGATAAATTAACTGTGAATCTATCTATAAACAATCATTTCTGGATGAGCTAAGACATATACTGACTAATTTTGTCAAGGTCTAGAATTTTAACTTTTTAAAAATAATTCATCAGAACCTTAAACTGTATTTTATTTACACTATCAGCTTTGCATTTTATGTGATATCCTGATATATTTTATGAGAACTTGATTAGTTAGCTGTAAAACCCCATAGGCAAACTGATAAATGCACATCATTTTCGTTCATATATAATTTTATCCTCCCAACAATACTTCGAAATTAGTATTAGCTGTATTTTGTAAGTAATAGTTCTGATGAGGCTCAGAAAGTTTATGTGATTACCCAAGATAGCAAAGCTGGTAAGTGATGGAATATTTTAGAGAACCAACAGAAAGTTATTTGATAGGAATAAATGTGAAGCACAGTGTTGGGTTCAAAGTGTGAAGTGCTTGGGTAGGAGAAGAAGCAGGTTCATTCTTCCATCTACCAAAAGGATTGCATTGTCCCAGAGCTACGGGATACATTCTGTTATTCCAGAGGGATAACAAGGACAAGGTGACATACCAAAACACGTATCAGATACCAAAAGAAGTTGTGAGACAGGCCATCCTGCAGGAATCTCCAATGAGTAAAATGACTCGTAAATGACTAACCTGCATTAAGGCTATAAAAGGTTTCAGCCAGTGGTCTACTTAGTAAATGTCTTAAACCTGGCTGCTGAGGGAAAAATAAAAGGAAGAAGAAGAAGAAAATCCCTGATTATAGTGTGTCAGTTTCCATGGTGTAAATACATCTGCTATGGCCAGTTTCAAGCCACCAGTGTGACGCTGTTGAACGCAGTTAGGAAGAGTGGGGACGAGATGCGTGTGTCAGCTCTCAGCAGCTGGGGCGAGGTGGCTCCAGCACATCACTGCTTTCAGTCCATGGCTCAGACCTCTCAGGAAGTCTTTCGATCTTGATTTTTGTCATCACTCAGATCTATATTCGTATCTGACTCAGTTGCCTTCAGATTTGTCAAGTGTGACTTGTTGGAATGGTGAAGAGAAGCTGGTTAAAAAGAGTCTTGAGGCACCCCACTAGAGCCTTCCTAGAGGGACAGCAGCCTACATGCAAGGAGCCAAATTCTTTGCTCAACCTAAATCTAACTACCCACACTTTTATCTAAATTATATTTCTTTACTCTCAATTTCATAAGGAAAAAAAGTATACTTAGAGTATTTTTCAGTTGTTAACCCTCAATTCTGACACCAGCCTTATTAGAGATCTCTCAGCTCTGTGCTTTCCGCAGATTTGTTAACATGTCCTATATAACTTTATACAAATTATTGACCAAATGCTGGATTCCCAAGTTCAGGATGGGATGTGCTGGCTTCATAGCAATCCATGGGAAATAAAAGTTCCTATTCGTCAAGTTCCAAAGATCAGGTAATAGGATTGTAGAAACGCAAAAAAAAAAATCAGATGGAGAATGTAGAGGTGTGTGAATACCAGGACCCTCAAGATATTCCTGGGGAAAAGATTGGCAGGATTTGATGATAAGTAAGTGGGTAGGACAGGGAGGGAAGGGAGAAGAGTAGAAAAGGGGATCCTTGAGCCTGGGGATCAGGGAAGCTGATCGGCCAGTGATGGAGATAACAATCTGTGGTAAGTAATGAGAGAGCAGTGTCCCTGACTGGTGAGCAAATCGCTTTCAGTATGATTCTTCATAATCTCCTGGTGAATGTTGGAGGGAAAAAAAGTGGCCAATTTGAAACAATGTAACCAAAAGCATTGCAGTGACTCCAGTTGACCAAACTGCTTAGTAAAATACAGTAAGAGGACAGTATGTCATGAAAATCATTCTGCAGGGGCCGGCTCGATAGCCCAGTGGATAGGGCGCCGGCATACCACATGGGAGGCCCCAGGTTTGATTCCCGGGGACCTCTCCTAGCGGGCAGACCGCCTTGAGAATGGCAAGCCGCCATGGGTGGGCCGGAGCCGCCGTGGGCAGGGCAAGAAGCTGCCATGGACAGGGCAAGAGCCGCCATGGGCAGGGCAGGTCGCCCGCGGATGGAGCGCAGCCAGCCACCCGCGAACTGAAAGCCGGCCGTGAATGGACGCAGAAGACCGCCCACAAGCGGGGAAAGCCGCACCTGTGTGGTGACCACTCTCGGCCGCCGCAGGGGGGGGGGGGGGGGATATGTAATAAAATAAATAAATCTTTAAAAAAAAAATCATTCTGCAAATGTCTTTTGGCTTAAAAATGCAAGCATCTTTTACCTAGCAAATATAAAATCACAGCTGTTTTAAAGCCTCGTCTCTGAACGTTTCTGCTGAAAGTTCACCTTGCTTGAGCTGGGGCTATATTTTCCGCAGCATTTGGAAATGATGCAACCAACATGGATCTATCCGTGTGACTGCAAAATCCGGGCCCTGACCTTCAGTCCTTTGCCTGCCCAAAGCACATGGAAGCCATCCCCAGATGAGCGTCTCTAGGCAGGTCCCCTCATTGTGTGCAGGCTGCCCTTCTCTTGGCCCCACCTCCAATTGCTACCCCCCAGGTTAATTGGCCTGCCACTGTTGCTCCCCAGCAGTCAGGAACCCTGTTGCCATAGTTAACTTCCTTCTTCTGTGAGTATTTTTAGCACTTTTTTTCTGCTAACCCAACTCCCAGTCATACCAAGTCAGTTTGCCTGTAAGAGCTGTTTGAATATCCTGCTGTTAAATATCCTTTGCACTTATGTAGACCAAGGGAGCAGGATTGTATTGTTGAATTCAGTGAAAATGCCCAGAAGCTAAATGTGTTATAGGTCAACATTTGCAGCTGTTTAAACGCTGTCCACTCTTTTATGGGCATGGTTTCCATTTGAAACCTGATCCTATCGTGATAACGTGATTCTATTGGGCTCCAAGGCGCTCCCTACTTTTGAAAGCTTCTCTCTACACCAGCCCACGATTACACAGCAAATGCACCGAAGCCACTGCACCCATTTTTGTGCTTTCAGAGAGGGTCAAGAGCAGTGGGTATGGTTTCTATGGTTTGGGTTGGAACAAAACCTCTGTTACTAGCAGTCTGCTTTCTGGTCTACTTCAGCCACACAATCACAAATTAGTGAACTAGGAAGACAGAGGTAGGGCCAGATTTTTCACATCTCAAAACCACTGTCTCCCCTTCTCCTCCTCCCTCTTCTCCGCCTTCTTTCTCATTCCTGCTATATTAGTCACAGTAGGTTAAGAGCTATATAAATAACCCCCTACATTTCAGTGGCTTATAATGAAAGTTTATTTCTTCCTCATTTCACAGTCCAATATGTGTTGGAGCTAAGAGGAGGGGGTTCTTCTCCATGTAGTCATTCTGGGGCGCAATAGCCAAGACTCCATTTCACTGCCACACCTGGCTGCCAGGGAATTTGGGAAACAAAGGGAAGATGATTGGATGGGTTTGGTAAGCATCAAGCCAGTCTCTACCTCTCCTGGGATTTATAAGGACAATTTAGTAACTGTTTCATAGTTCACATTCTAATTTGTGTTGGAAAGTGTTGATTTAAATTTTAAAGATTCCAAAATATAATCTCTCTTATGCAATCAATTGATAAGCATTCATAAGGAGCTACTACGTCCCTAGCACACTGTGCCCACCCATGCTTTTCATTTCCAAAGGCTGACATTTCTCAGCACTTTTTAAAACCATTTGTGGGCATTTTTAGCTTATTGAAATGGAAGAAATTCCATGAAAACAGAATTGTAATCTGTGACAGAACCTCTGGTCCTTGATATTGCTCCCCATGGCAAGATCTTCCTTGGCTTTTAAGACTTAGCTATATTACCTTCTTTGTGAAAAGTTTCTCCAAACTTCTCCCTCCTTCCCCATAACTAAACCCATCCTGGCCAAGCAATGTATTTATTCTTACATTTTCCCAGAGTACTTGTTCCTATCCCATGGATCCTGTGGTCACATGGTATTGTCAATAGTTGTCTTGGAGGTTTGTTTTCCCTGCCAGCAAGTAAGCTCCTCAAGGCAGACAGTTACCATCTTGGATCCAGCACAGTACACATAATTGGTGCTCAATAAATACTTGTTAAACTGGTCTAAATTACAAACACAAATGCAACCACATAAATGTAGGATTGGAGGTATAAAATAACATCTTTTCTTCATGACTTTCATAACAGGGTATCATTACAAAGGGGATGACTTGGTTCTTGACCCTATTTTTCGCTAGAAAAGAATACCTCAAATTCTGTATGTGTCTCTTTTCTAATGGATGAATGGCCTTCTGTCATTTTGTTAGCACCATACTCAGATTGTAGGAGTCTCCCGTGAAGGGACAGGCAGTCCTAATGTCAGTCATTTGGGGAATAGCTCACCAAGTCCCAGGACAGAGAGTCATGATTGGGTTGGTGGGTCTCAGACCAGAAGGAAAGGGAGCACCTTCCTTTGTCTAGACTCTTGAACTCTTAGGCTTGGACCACAAGGAAACAAGGACTCTGGGTGGTACAGAGAAAGATGCCTTCCACTCTGGAAGGTGTGGGAGTCAGGTGGTAAGGAAGGAAGCAGGCTCTAGGGGCTTCCAGGAAGATGCATCATATCTGGGGAAGCAGTACTAATTGTCCCTCTTTCTGTGATTCCCCTCATCTTTGAACCTATAGGGAAGCTACATTAAACATTACAGCCCAGTCTCACGTGAGGTGTGGAAAATCTGGTGTCAGTGAACATTGCTTGAGCTGGAGACATAGAAGGGAGAAGCTCCTGGAGCTGGGGGTGGGGGGGGTAGGGGAAGGGGGAGTGGGTGTTGACGGCCTTGATGGGGGAGGACTCCAATGGGAAAGAGAAACTCTGAAGGGACCAAAGCCTGAGCCTCAGGCTCCAACTGCCTTTTCCCACATCCCACATGGAGATTCTGCCATGGGGCTAATCTTGGAGGACTTTACCCCTATTCCACTCAAATAATAAGTTGTGTCAGTAAAGCAGCTCCTACTTCAAATGGGATGCTCCCTCTGTCTCTCTCCATGATGCCACTGTTAATCTCACACATATCTTTCCTTAAGTCCCAATGGAAGGCAACTTCCTGGAACCGACCATCATGGTAATATTTCTGATCTGAAGAGCCAGGTCCTGTGCTCCTAACAGCATGTCCTGCCAGGCCAAAATCAATGACTTGATTACTTCCAAATCTTTTATGAAGACACAATCACAAATAATGCCATCAGAAATCAATCCCTCGTGCCTTCTTCACAGGGACTGAATTTAGGGAAATTATTGACCAAAAAGCAGAAGAAATCCCCTTCTCCTTACAAGGTCCATAATCGATTCAGTAATGGACTGATGGATTGATTGGTTGGTTGGTTGGGTCTTTTTAAAAGGCAGTGGAAGAGAATTTAGAGCTTCAAGTGTCAAATATCAGCCAAATAAAAACTTTTCTTATAATGAAGTCCTTTATATTTTCTACTCAAGATTAAATTGAATAATAAAACTATAAGGTTTCTTTTAATTTCAAAAGTTTGAAGAGTGAAGCTCTACTCTCCTGTCTTAGGACTTGGGGATGAATTTCCTACCACTACCACCCTGGGACAAGGTGATCTGATTCCCCTTTAAAAGATAAGTTGATAGTCAAAGAAGATATCAGTCACAATTTTTCCTTCCTCATTTGTGCATTAAGAATGGATATGTCTTGGGCCGGCTCGATAGCCCAGTGGATAGGGCACGGCATACCACATGGGAGGCCCCGGGTTCGGTTCCCGGGGACCTCTCCTAGCGGGCAGACCGCCTTGAGAATGGCAAGCCGCCATGGGCGGGGCAGGGCAAAAAACTGCCACGGACAGGGCAAAAGCCGCCACAGGCAGGGCAGGTCGCCCGCAAATGGAGCGCAGCCAGCCACCCGCGAACTGAAAGCCGGACGTGAACGGAAGCAGAAATTGCCCACAAGCGGGGAAAGCCGCGCCTGCGCAGTGACCAGTCTCGGCGCGTCGCCGCAGCGGGGGGAAGGGGAGATATGTAATAAAATAAATAAATCTTTAAAAAAAAAAAAAGAATGGATATGTCTTTAATCTCTGAAAGCAGTTACATAAAGTAGTTAGCAAGCATTCATACCTTCTTGTGTATATGTAATTATATAAATTCTCTTTGAGGAAATGAAACAATCAGATCTTCCAATTTCTCAGCAGCAGCAGTTAATAAAGCCCATCTTTATCCAAGTAAAGGAAAAACTAATCACATTATGAATTGCCAAGAAATCCCTTGGCCTGCAAGTGCAAGATTGTCCCAGGATCCCCTGGCACAGTCCACCCCTCACATCTTCCTATCAATTGGCAGAGATGAGGACTCTATCATTAAAGCATAGTGATCCTTGTATTTGGCCATTATCCAAAACCTAATGAATGAAGGATTTGGCTTTGCAGCAACACAGGACTGTAATACAGTGATACCAGCTGTAAAGAAAAGAGTTGAGCTTATACACTTTAATTCGTTTAATATTTTTGCCTTATTATTAAGTTCACTTAATTTCCAACTCTTAATCAGTTTCATTTTGTATTGATTTTTTATCTAGTGCCTATGTGTTATTCCCAATCAGTTTAATTCCAAATAAGAAACTCTTTACATCGAGGTAGAACCTCAGTCCACCAGATCTGAGGATGAAATCCCTGGTCCTCCTCAGTTTTTATCCAACATGCATATTTGCCTTTAGCCAGTAATGTGGTACCATTATTTAGGGTCTCTAAGGCACTGTGGTCCCTGGCCACCCAAGGGTACTGATAGAACTAGAGGCCACAAATCCTAGAATAGCAAATAGCCAGAATAATAGTAGTAAAGGGTACTTGCATAGTACTAGAAATCTTCAGAAGTAATAGGATTAGAGGGACCACACCAGAAAAGGATAAATTATTAACACCTACAAAATTATATATGATGACAGGATCTTGGATGGATTTTCCCTTGGCCCTATCAACTTCATGGTTCAAACTTCTTGAGCTCTTAGTCCCATACAACTTTGTGGTTGGTAGTGGTGAACAGGACCCAAACAATCCATGATAGGCTTTTCAAGTCAAAGAAACCCTTGGCATCTCTCTCTTAAGGCTCTAGGAGCAGCTAGCCCCTAAATTCAAAGGCAGAGTATTATTCAGAACCTCAGGGAACGTACAGGTTTCTGTCTTCTCCCAAAGGCAAGTTCTAAACCCTAGGGT
>PVKH010029359.1:0-13065 GCA_004027955.1 Chaetophractus vellerosus | reverse complement strand
ATTTTATTTGGCTCAAGCTATTCACAGAAAAAGACATACATTGTGCTTTGATGTTTCATCCTTTGAAATGTTCATATTAAGATGTGAATTTTTAAAATATGTCCAAAAAATTGGCATAATTTTTAAAGCTTCCTTAAAAATAAAATAAAAATAAATTATAAAAAGAACTATAACTAGTCAAAAAAGTATGCCAACAACAACAACAAAAATTAATTCCAAATTAATACCTGATATCCTGTTTAACCTGCCTTCCTTGGAAAGGTCTTGTTTACCTCACTATTTCTCCTTAATTTATTAATTCAACTTCTATATACAGTAGCTAACACTATTGCCTTTCCTTCCTCCTAGTCATAGATATACTCTTTGATCAATATTAAACTCTATAGTGATTTTCTATGATTAGAGTTAATATACTCTTTTTACCTGGTCATAATTGTCTTAATAAAGGTATAGAGTACAAGATAAATGAATACGTAAAAGTTGGAGAGAGACATAGGAAAGAAGAGTGTTGGATATGATCTGTTTTCTTTCTCTGCAATTTTCCATTCAAGCCAGGTTTCTAAAGCAGAGTCCAATTTATTAATAGTGCAAGTAAATAAATAGTTTCACTAGAATTGAAAGAATATTAGAATAATGTCTTTCTTTGCCAACTTGTCTTATAGAGCTCTTATTTTCAATTCAATTGGCTAAAACCAGAAGGGGTCAACATGCATTGTGTACATGATTTAGCAAACGGATATTTAGTAGTGACCTTTCATTATTCTTTATCCACATTTACAGAGTTTAAAAATTCTGGATCAATAACAGACTTTAACTGTCTCCAGGGAACTGCTCTGGTCAGATTCAGTTCTGATAATGTTTGAATTATTCTGGAGAGAAAAGAACATATCAAAATTCTTTTATTTTCCAGTATGCCTCTTTTATTTTCAATATAAAATAAAAATTTTGCACATAATGTTAGTTCTTTCAGGGTGATAAATTGACAAAATTTTAATAATATCCTGTGAAAAGTGTTGTAAGTTGATAAGAAATATATTCTCCCTGACCATTCAAAGTCTAGTTGGTAAGAGTGTGAATCAGTAAGTTTTAGTGAATCAGTTAAATAGATATTTTAATCTTTATATGATGAAGCAGCATATATCTATACTATGTCCAATACCATTTGGTGCACTTTCTGCTTAAGAGGAAAATATCTGTAAGAGCACATAGTCTTTTTTCTTATACATATTGATAAAATTATAGATATAAATACAATGATTTAAATAATTTGAAAGGACATTAACCCTTCCTTCATTATGACCTTCAATGGTGCTAGAGATCTTTAATGAATTGATTATTTTCTTGAATAAAATTTACCCTCACAAAGAAGATAGAGACTGTAGTAAGAAGAATACCTTCAGATACTACTGTAATTACTACATGTATACTCAGGTCTTAGAAGCTTCAACTTGGAAAAATTTCCAGAAAATCTTGCTCTTTTATAATTCACAGAATAGCCAGAATGGGTTTGGCTGTTTTAAATTTCTTATAAAATTTCTACACATTTATATAATTATATTTTATTTTTGGTATTTTTAATGTATATCATTGTGTTAAGTTAAAAAGACTGATATCAATGTCAAATAATAAGAATATTTTATATGATTATATTTGAATTAAAAGTGATGGCTGTTTCAAATCCAACTGTGACTGGAGCAATCCTTAGCAATAAAAGATGTTTGAGTTATCTCTTGCTACTTAATGAAGCATTTCAAAATTCAGTGTTTTAAAACATTAAACATTTAATCAGATCACAGTTTTATGAGTCTGCTGATGGTTTCCCTTGTCTAGGAGAGCTCAGCTGATAGTAGCTGGACTTGCCCATTCATCTGGTAGTCAGTTTCTGTCAGGATAATCAATTCACATGTCTGTGGAATAGGATGATGGAAACAATTGAGTCTCACTTCTCTCATCATCCTTCAAGCTCTCTTGGACTCCTTCAAAGGCCATTGCACAATTCCAAAAGCTGCAAGGGAAGCCAGCTCTAAAGAACAAGCACTGGTCAATATTCTGCTAATGCCACATTTGCTAGTAAAGTCCTGTGGGCCAGAGAAAATCAAATGGGCATCCCAGGTTCAACACATAGATCCATATGCCCTACTTAATCATTAGGAAGGGAGGAATGTTTATTCTTTTTTTATTTATTTGAGAAATTTTGGGTTTACAGACTAATCATGCATAAAATATAGGATTCTCATATACCACCCCATTATTAATACCTTGCATTGGTGTGATATATTTGTTACAATTGAAGAATGCACACTTTTATAATTGTGTTATTAACAATAGCCACTATTTTAACTTATGGTTCACTGCTTGTGTAGTGTTGTTCCAGGAATTTTTGAAAAAATATTTTGTTCTGGTACCATATAGGTAATCTAACATTTCCCCTTTTCATCACATTCAGATATATATTTCAGTGCTGGTAATTAATGCTGAAGATGTTGTGCTACCCTCACCACCATCCATTACCCAAAGCATTTCCATCATTCCAAATAGAAACCCTGTACATTTTAAGTCTTAACTTCCCATTCCTTATCTCCATCCCATCCCCTGATAAACTATATTCTAGGTTTTGACTCTGTGAATTTGCATATTCTACTTATTTCAAATCTGTGAGATCACACAGCATTTGACTTTTTGTTTTGGGCTTATTTTAATCATCATGATATCTTCAAGATTCATCCATGTTGTTGCATGTATCAGAATTTAACTCCTTATTTATGACTGGATAATGTTGCTTTGCCATCCTTTGATGGGCACTTTGGATGCTTCCATGTTCTGGTCATTGTGAAAAATGCTACTATGAACATCAGTGTGCAAATATCTGTTAGAGTCCCTGCTTTTAATTCTTATAGGCATGTACCTAGTAGTTGGATTGCCAGATCATATGGTAGTTAGCTTTCTGAGGAATCACCAAAACTACTTCCACAGTGGCTGCACCATTGTACCTTGCTGATAGAGATGAATGAGTGTTCCTGTTTCTCTGCATCCTCTCAAACACTTGATAATTTCCCTTTTTTTTCTGTTTTATTTTGTTTTGTTTTAAATAGTCATTCTAATGAGTATGAAATGATTTTTCATTGTGGTTTTGATTTGCATTTCCCTAATAGCTAATTATATTGAGAATCTGTTCATATGCTTTCTGGCCATTTGTATATCATTGGAGAGATGTTTGGATCTTTGCTTATTTTATAAGTCAGTTGTTTGTCATTTTGTTGTTAAATTGAAGAATTTCTTTATATATTCTGGATAATTAACCTTTATCGAATATGTGGCTTCAAAATATTTTCTCCCATTGTGTAAGTTGTTATTTTACTTTCATTATGAAATGATTTGAGGCACAATTTTTTAAAAAGATTCTGATGATATCCCATTTATCTATTTTTATTTTTTTGTTTGTACTTTCAGTGTAAATTCTAAGAAACCATTGCATAACACATGGTCCTGAAGATAGTTCCCTCCATTTTGTTCTAATAGTTTGATACTTTAGGCCCTTATATTTCAGTCTTTGATCCATATTGAGTTAACTTTTGTATCAAGTGTGAAGAGGAGTCCTCTTTTGCAAATAGAGATCCAATTTTCACTGCACCATTTATTAAAGAGACTATTCTTTCCCAATTGAGTGATCTTTGCCACCTGGTTACAAATCGTTTGGCCATGTATGTGAGGGTTTATTATTGAGCTCCCAATTAAATTCCATTCATCTATATGTATGTTCTTGTGCCAGTAACCTGTTGTGACTTTGGAATAAATTTTAAAATTGGAAAGTTAGTCCTCCAAATTCATTCATTTTTCAAGATGGCTTTGGCTATTGGGTCCTCTTACCCTTCCATATAAATTTGAATGTTGGATTTTCCATTTCTGAAAAGAAGGTTGTTGGGAATTTCATTGGGATTATGTTAAATCTAACCAAGGATGTTAAGGATTTGTACACAGAAAAATACAAAGTATTGCTAAAAACAAATCAAAGAAAACCTAAATCAATGAAAGGATATTTCATGTTCATGGTTTGGAAGACTAAATATCATTAAGATTTCAATCCTAACCAAAAGCAGTTTCTAAGGAAGGAGGGCTCTTTGGGCATTCAGTAATCAACACAATCATCCTCTGACTGCAAATTATTTGTTTATTTTGCATGGAAAACATGTTCACTCTTGTCCTATGAGTCCCTGTGGCAGTTTGATAGTATTGATGAATTCCAAAAAGAAATGATGATTATGTTTGTAAACTGGTCTGTACCTCTGGGCTAGTGATATACTTAGATTGTATTGAAATTCAGAGGTTTCACTTTTACTTGATTAAATTATGACCAGGGCTTTGATTGGGCCATGTCAGTAAGACTTTGAATCCCCACCCCCTTGGTGGGTGGGGACTCACAGAGAAAATGACAAGATAGAGCAGACAGTTAGAGTTTTGATCCTGGGGTCCAGGAAGTAAGCACACAGAGAAGAAGTCAGATGAGGAAAGAGAGAAGTCTCCATTAGACATGGCAGAGGCCCCAGGAAGAGAGACAAACTGTTTACCTGACAATTTACAGCTGGCCTTGTGGAGAGAGCAGAGCAGCTGGGCATGGAGAGAAATAAGCCTGGGAGACTAACAAGACTTATCCCAGCCTGCAGGTGAGATTGGAAGAAGCTGGGACCGTGGAGCCTAAAGAAGAAGAGGAAGGCTGAACTCTGGAGAAATCAGTAGCCATCTTGCTCCAACAAGTGTCAACAGACTTTGGTGGGGGAAGTAACTTATCCTTTTTAGCCTAGTAACTGTAGGATACTACCTCAAATAAATACCCTTTATTAAGACCAACTGATTTCTGATATTTTGCATCAGCACCCCTTTGGCTGAATAATCCAGAATTTGGTACTGGAGACTGAGGTTGTGCTTGTGCAATTACCAAAATGCTGGAATGGTTTTTAAATGGGTAAGGGGTATTTTTTTGGAAGAATTGTGAGAGGCTTGGTAGAAAAGAGCTGCAGTGCTTTGAAGAGATTGTTGATAGTAATATGGACTCTAAAGAGACTTTTTATGAGGCCTTAGAAGTAAATGATGAGACTATTATTGGAAATTGGAGGAAAGGTGATCCATGTTTAAAAGTTGCAGAGAACTTAGCAAGATTAACTCCTGGTGTTTTATGGAAGGTAGAATTAGAAAATGGTGAGCCTGGACATTTAGCTGAAGAACTTTCCAAATTAAATTCAGAGAATGCAACTTGGCTTCTTCTTGCAGCTTATAGCAAATTGCTAAATGAAAGAGAAAAGCTGAGGACTGAACTGTTGGGCACAAAGAAACCAGAAACTGATTCTGGAAATCCCAAGCCTCTGGGAAACAAGCCCCCAGATGATAGTGCCAACTTAATGACTGAATTAAACTTGGAACTTGTAAATCAGGATTGAAAATGCAGTTATCTAGGAAAGAATTGTGGAAAGTCTTACTGTCCAATGACTTGGACCCCTATTTCCTGCATGCTAAACCAACAAATTTATTGAGAGAGCTGCATGAACAAAATTGCTGTCAGAATGGAATAAAAGGGACTTGGAAGGGAGAGATTGAAGGGAAAACAACTTCAAGAGGAAAACCACGGAAACTGAGATCTGGAATTAAGACATCTCCTGGGGCCAAGAGAGGAACCCCACACATGTATACTGAGAGGATGAGTTTGCCCCGGCAGTTGAAGAGGGTGGATATTCCCACCCACTGTATGTGGAGAGTTTTGCTGCCTTAGGGTACAGAGAGGGTGGAGCACATTCCCCAGTGAATACGGAGGTTAAGGTCACAATCTCATATGTCTGAGATGGGTGAGCCTGTACCCCATGGATTAGGGAAGGCCAGGTTGCCAACTCATTGCTCTGAAAGGGTTGGACCTGTATGCCAAAGGTTAGGAAGAATTTTTTTCTTCACTTTACTGTACTAGAGGGGTTAAGACTCTAACCCAAAGATTTGGTAAAGTATGGTAATCAATCCAACATTCTTTGAGGGTGAGGTCTGGAGCTCAGTCACCAGCCAGATGCTTGATGGGGGTAGAACTAAGAAAATGGCCATTGGTCAAGCCTGTGGAAAGGGTCAGTTCCTATGAAGCCCCAGGGAGAAGAAACTATCATCTTAAGAATGACTCTCTGTCTCTGACATCTAATGAAGTATGCCCTATAAGTTTACATAACTGTAGGGGACCCATGACTCAAGTATTCCTCCCAATTTCTCCTTATGGTAATGAAAATGTTTATCCTTTGTCTATTTATGTATTGAAAACAGATAAATTGTTTTTTAAGTTTAAGATGTCTACAGCCAGATGGGACTTTGTATTTCTTTAAACTGATTTTGATATGATTTTGGACTTGGCATTGTTGCTGATTTAGAGTTTTTTGAATATTGTAATGTCTTTTTGGAAACCAGTGGGTAGATTGTGGCAGTTTGATATTATTAATCAATTCCAAAAATAAATACTGATTATTTTTGTAAAGTGGTCCATTCCTTTGGGCTAGTGATACCCTTAGATTATATTGAATTCAGAGGTTTCACTTTTACTTAATTAAATTATGACTAGGGCATTGATTGGGCCATGTCAGTAAGACTTTGAGTCCCCACCTCTTGGTGGGTGGGGACTCACAGAGAAAACAACAATGCAGAGGAGATAGACTTTTGATCCTGGAGCCCTGGAAGTAAGCATACAGAGAAGCAGATATGTGAGGAAAGAAAGAAGTCTCCATTAGACATGGAAGAGGCCCCGGGAAAAGAGACAAGCCATTCATCTGACAGTTTACAGCTGGCCTTGTGGAGAAAGCAGAGCAGCTGGGAGAGAGAAAAGACTTATCCCAGCCTGCAGCTGAGACTAGAAGAAGGTGGGACCACAGAGCCTTAAAAGAAAGAGGAAGGCTCAACTCTTGCAGGCATCAGCAGGCATCTTGCTCCAACACATGGCAATGGACGTTTGTGAGGCTAGTAACTTACACTTTATGGCCTGGTAACTGTAATCTTCTACCCCAAATAAATATCCTTTACAAAACTGAACACATTTCTGATATTTTTCATTTACATCCCTTTGACTGACTAATACAGTCCCCAAAGTCTCCAATAATCCTGAGTTTAGGGTTGAAGTCCAAAATCTTCTATTCTAAAATCTTGGCTAAAAGTTAGTCTTGGATGTTGTCTTAGTTTGCCAAAGGCTGCCAATGCAAAGTAACAGAAATGAATTGGCTTTTATAATGAGTATTTTACTTAGGGTAAATGCTTACAGCTCTGATGTCATGAAATATACAAATCAGGCATCATCAGAGATGCTTTCTTACCAAAGTCAGCTGCCATGTGGTAAAGCAAGATGGCAGGCAATCTCTCCCTAGGTCTTTGTCTTCCCTTCCAGACTCACTGTCTCTCAGAGCCTAGCTCCTGAATCTCAGCTGTCTCTTTCCTTCCTCCTCACTCAGTCTTGGCTGCTTTTCTTTTCTTTCTGAATTCAGCTGTGAGTTATCAGTCATATGGCTTATCTCTCCCTGGACCTCAGCTCCTTGAGCCTCTCTGGGTTTCTTTTCTTGAGCTCAGCTGTGGGCAAATCTGGAGTCCTTTTTGTCACATGCTGGATCAAATATGGAGGGGCTCCCTTTCCTTCTGTGTCTTTATTATATTAGAATCAGCAAAAGGGAAGAGATTCAAAGTGAGTTGAGTCACAGACTTAGTCCAACAAAAGAGTCTCAAACACACAGGAATGGATTAATTCAGAAACATAATCTTTCTTTATTTGGTATTTATAAAAGAACTTCAAACTGTCACAGATGTGCTTCTGTTGAATTAAAAAGACAAATTTCTGTCACCCTCTCCCTACCCAATGTACAAATCTGTGTTAGTAATGTACATTAGACACTTTGTTCTACCTTCCAAGTTAGAACAAGTGATTGTTTATTCAATTATCTAACTTTATGATAATATGAGTCACCATTTTTTCACCTTAGTATCACAATTTTCTCATTGATTTTACTATCTCCATTAACAGTTCACTCACCATTTTTCCAGCTCCACATACTCATATTCCCAAAGTTGATGTCACTTCCAAGTACAATATCTCCATCAGCTGTCTATTGCTGACTAACATACTATGCAAAGTATTAGTGGCTTAATACAATAATGGTATATTTGGCATTTAGTTCTGTGAGTTGACTAGGAAGTCATTCCTGACTGTGCCAAAAGCTAATCTCTTCAGGGCTAGCTTATGCATCAGCAGGTCAGCTAATGGCTTGATGGTTGGTGATTGACTCACTCACATGACTGACAATTGGGAGACCTTAGGAAATAGAAGGGACTGAGTTATATATTTCTTGTCTATTCAGGAGAATAGACTGAGATTCTTCACATAGTAGTTGAAAGGTTAAAAAAGCTGTAAGATAAATAAACCATACTGTTCAAGAACTTTTCATGTATCTGTTTTTAACATGTTAAATAATGTTCTACCGACAAAAACCAAGTGACGTGGCCATACCTGATTTAACCATCAGAGAAATAGACTTCATTTTTTGATAATACTGAAAGAATTTGTGTACATTTTTGGAATCTATCACAATACATTAAACAGTGAAGGCAGAGTCTTTTCTGGTTTCTATTAACCTGAATGTTTTTATTTTTCCTGTGAGACCAAATAGTCACAAGGTATGTAGGAAATGCAACACATCAACTCTGCTTCACATATTCACCATCCATTCAACTCTTTTGCCCTCCAATTTCTTGACCTTTTTATCAGCAATAACATTTCCTTCTTCCATAGCCCTACTCTAGTTTCTAGTTTTGTCAGTCTGTAGTGCTTATCATTACTAATTACTGCACTACTTTCAGAAATTTAGATTCATACATTCTTTCCTCTGAATTACAGTTACTATCTTTGCAGCTTGTTTCCTTTAACTAACAAAAGGAAATAACAAAGAAACAAAGAAACAAAACAAAGTGGGATCTCATCTTGATTAATCCTCTCATTTTTCCTGCTCTTTATCCTCCCTTCATTAACCAGCTTAGATGGTAGTCTATATTATATATTATTACCTTTCACATAAGCTCAGTTTTACTTCTGTGATTTACATGAGCAAACCCAAAATTCAGAAAGGCACATTTCTCTAAATTGGCATGGCAGTTTAAAGTTATTTAATGAATCCCAAAAAGACAAAGATTATATTTGTGGGCTGGTCCACTCCTGTTGGTGTGAAACCTTTTTCAATTGGACTACCTCATTGAGGTGTGACTCAGGCTGAGTCCCCACCCTCTTGATGGGTCTAGTAAAAAATGGATACACAGGAAAAGGGAGCTCTGCTGTATTTTGATCCTGCAATGTGAAAGAAAGGAGAGGCTCAAGTTGCTGAGGTCCCGAGGAGAGATGAGCCATATGCCTGATAGCTTGCTGTTGAAATCAGGAAGAAACCAGAGCAGCCAAGGCTGGAAGAAGAGGCCTGATAAGAGACAGCCCTATGCCTCATTGCTCCCAGCTGAGCTCTGGGAGACAGTACACTCTGGAAGGGAAGCCAGAGATCCGGCAGAGATCACCCACCATCACCTTGCTTCACTATGTGGCAACTGACTTGGGTGAGAAAGGACCTCTTAAAGTGCCTTGTGTTGGTCTTTTCACAGCCTTGGAACTATAAGTTTTTACCTCAAATAAGTACCCTTTATAAAAGCAAACACGTTTCTGGTACTTTGCATCAGCATCCCTTTGGCAAACTAATAGCACTGGTAATTATATTGTAGCATTTGGATGAAACTAAAACACCCACACATCCTGCATAAAATCATACTTCCCAGTCCCACTTTGAATTTATGAACACACACATCAGGTGTGTCTTCAGGATTGAGTAGTAAGCCTATTATATGTCCTGGTCAATTCACTCAACCACTCAGTTAGAAAACTCTTCATATCTCTTCTCTTCCCCACTCATTCTAAGCTAACATCCTTCTTTCCTCACCGAGAATTTAGAAATGATTGGAAGACAATTTCTGATGCTATTATCATCAAATGTACCATCCCATGGGACTCTGCATGCACATGCTCTCTCTTTCTTCTGCTACAATAGATGCATTGCTCTTGCTTATGTCCAATGTCATCTGCTCTTTGGTACACTGGATCCATACTATTTTTCCTAATCAATGACTTCCCCTTGGTAATAATCTCCTCTCTCCTCTGTCATGATATAGTTAACTTCTTTATTGGGTCAATTCCATGATAATTTAACTTGATGTCATACTAACTAGATTTAAAATAATGTGAATGTTGTATGTAGCTGTCCCTTTCATCCTCTCTTCACCTTTGCATTGAAATAAGATAACAAGGCCCACCCAGTGAAACCACTCCTGCCAATCTCACCACTTTTGAATTCCTACAATATTTGGAAAGGTTGATAGAGTATCCCTCTTTAAACCCTTTCTTCCCTTGAATTCTGAGAAATGGAAGCCTCCTGGTTTTCCATCTAATTTATTGGCCACTCCTTCTTCTATCATCATTTTCAACCTCTAAATAGTAGAATCTTTTTTCCATCAATAAACATTAGGTTTCTTCAAATTAAGTCCTCAGAACACCTCTCTTTTCCTCCCTATACTCACTAACTTCCTGGTGAGCTAATAGTCCTCTGGATTCAAATACCAGCTACTTACTAATTACTCACAAATTTATATCAACAGTACCTACTTTTCCCCAAGGTTTACTTTTGTATCCAACTTTCCAACTAATATTGACTTGAATGTCAATCAAATAATCATCTTTTACATATCTAAAATACAACTTCAACATTCTCATATGACTTCCATGCTCCTTCTTATCTGTAAATGCATTTTAAAAATCTTTCAATTAATTGAAATAGGGGAGGATAGCTCCAAGTTACCTTCACAGCATCTCTTCTCTACATTCTACATGTTGGGTTTATTCCGAAATTCACCCTAGATCCAGTGGATCTTTACCACATCCACTGCTACACTAAATTCTAGTCATCCTCTTGTTTATATTATTAATGAAGACTTCTGGTCTCCTTATTGGTATTTTTCCCCCACATAACATCAAGAGCCATCTTTAAGAATAAAATCAGATTTTGGTTTCTTCTGACATCAACTGAAAATTGACTTCCCATCATACTTCAAATAAAATTCTAAATCCAAGATATTATATTTTTTCACACATGCTTAACTTTCCAATTTTATTTCCTGCTACTTTTCTGTTTGCTTGGTTTTCTAGGAGGCTCTCATCACCTGTCTGAGTAGCAGAAAGATAAGCATGAGAAGGAGAGAAAAGTGTAAAAGTCTGGGGTGAGTTTAATATAATAATAATAATAATAGAATTGTTACAGTATGATGTTATCATTTTTCCTTTTTTTTCCTGAAGTCTGAATAGTTTTTCTCTAGTAGCCCACAGCTGCAAGAGTAGTGTCAAGGTAGTCAGGATAGGTGAGGGAGCATGTAAAACTGGAAACTTGGTCAAGAGGAAGTAAATCAGTCTTGACAACAAGGCATTAGTTTGTGATTTTTTTTCCCCAACACGTTTGTTTTCAGAACATCCATATTCACACTATATTCCTACTCTGCATCTCACACTCATGCTCTGTCTATTACATATATATGTATCAAGTTATTCATTTGAGTGAATCCAGGCAGTAAGATGGATATTGTGGATGGGATATTTTCTCAGCATTTTCCATGCACATGCACAGGAGGTTTTGCTCCTGTAATTTTAACTTGCTGTTATTCTTGATGCTGAGCAAAAGTGTTATACTGAGAGATTCACTCATGTATTGAGATGTGATTTAAATATTTGTATACATTAAAGGACTCTATTTGGAATAAAATAGATATTTTAGGTTGAAGCATCAGGTTTATTTTATGTTGTTGTTGTTGGTTTTTAATTTGTAGGAAATACTGCTGCCAGGCCATATCAACAATCTCATTCTGTGCACTCATGTGAGTACTCAAGTGTGACCCAATACAAGCTTTACCTTTTTTCTTCTATCATGGACTTTATCATTATTGTTAACATTGTAACTAATATTATCATTTCTCCTGGTTGAAACATTTCCCATTTTTCTTTTCTAATTTGGCTTAGGGTTAGATTCATGGACTAATGTTTATCAAGTCTGTTTAATAGCTTGTGAATTTTTTAATAGACTTTAGTTTTAGAATAATTTTAGTTTTATAAGAATGAGTATTGTAGAAGTTGGGCAGTTTGATGTAATTATGAATTCCAAATATAGGTATTGCATCATGCTTGCAAACTGGTCTGCTAATCTGGGCATGATTAAGTTATGATTAGGGCATCAACTGGGCCACATCAGTAGGGCGTTGAGCCCCATCCCTTGGTGGGTGGGGGAATCAAAGATAAAAGACATGGCAAAGGACACTGTTGGAGCAGTTTTGATGTTGGAGCTCTGGTGAGGAAGGAGAGAAGGCCCCAGTAGAGAAATAAGCCATTCTCCTGAGAGTTCACAGCTGGCCTTGTGGAGAGAAGCAAAGCCTAGAAAGCCTCATAGTTTACAGGTGACCTTGTGGAGGAAACAGAAGAGCTAAGCCTGGAGAGAAATACAGCCCCAGGAAGAGAGGAATCCAAGAAGCCTGAACCCTGGCAAATGTCAGCAGCTGTCTTGTTCCAACATGTGGCAGTGGACTTTGGTGAGGGAAGAAACTTACACTTTATGGCCTGGTAACTGTGAACTTCCACCCCAAATAAATACCCTTTATAAAGACCAACTGACTTCTGGTATTTTGCATCAGCACCCCTTCGACTGACTAATACAAGTATATAGTACAAAGAATCCCCATATACCCTACCCCCAGTTATTATAATATCAATCAATTATTTAAATCATACTGTAGGATGTACATTTGCCATAATTAATACATAAATATTAATGCATTATTATTAAATTTAATACTTCAAATTTCCTTGGTTTTTAATTAATTATCTTTGTCTGTTCCAGGATCATATCCCAAATATCACATTACATTTTTTTTTAAGGATTTATTTATTATTTATTACATATCCCCCCCCCTTTCTGCTTGCTCTTGCTGTGTGTCCATTCTTCT
>PVKH010029358.1:0-12660 GCA_004027955.1 Chaetophractus vellerosus | reverse complement strand
ATATCTCTAAAAACTCTTGCCCTCATATTACATCATTTGAAAAATTACCTAGAAATGGTCTTATATCTAAACACGAAACATACAAATATAACCTTTCTATGAGAAAATTGAGGACAGAATCTCTGTGACCTGGGATAGGCAAGATTTCTTAGATAGGGCACAAAAAGCAACAGACAAATGAAAATATGTACACACACACACATATATAATTTTACTGCAAATGACAGCATCAAAGAAAGTGAAAAGTCAATTTATAGGCTAAGATTAAATATTTGAAACACACACAAACACACATGTATAAAATATACAAATTTTATATGACTTCTTTCCTACAATTCAATAATTTGAGGTAAGAAGACAAACAACCTGGGGTGGGTGGGAAAACTGGTGAGAGATCTGAACAGAGTCTCCACCAAAAAAGTGACTCAACATCAGTAATTGTTAGATAATTCAAAATACAATCATAATGAAATACAACCATATGCCAACTAGAATATTTAAACTCAAAAGGCCAACTATGCTAATTATTGGTAATGAAGCAGAGAAACTAGAGATATTGCTGTTCAAATGTGATATGGTACATCCACTTTGAAAAATAATTTGGATGTTTGTTATAAAGTTGAGCATACACTTATAGAACCCATCAAACCCACTCCATAGATACATATTCAAGTGAATTGAAAATGTATGTTCATAAAATACCTTATGCTTAAGAAGCTTTATTCATAATTTCTAAAGCCTTGAATTAACCAAGATGTCCTTTGATGGATAAAAGGATAAATAAATGGTGGTATATACATGTAATGAGATACTATTCAGTGATAAAATGAACAAAGTAATGACACATGCATGCAACAATATTCATCAATCTTAAATGCATTTTCTAAGACAAAAGAAGCCAGCCCAAAATATCACATATAATTCACTCCATGTGATATTCTAGAATAGGCAAAACCGTAGGGATGGAAAATAAAACAATTATTGCCTAGGTTTGGAGGAGAGAGGAGTGCTGACTACAGAAAAGACTCACGTAGTATTTTTTAGAAAGATGAAATTATTTTGTATGGTATTCAAGTGGTGGATACATAAGTTATGCATGACTCAATATATATATCAAATCCATAGAACTGTTCATCAGTTAGACAGAACAATTTACAAATTAAAAATCAACCCAGGATATTAAAGGATCCCAGGCTGTGACAAAACATGATAGAATTTCACAGAAGGGGAATCACAAAATGCTCTGTCACTGCTCTCGGAAATCATTGTTACCTAAAAATATTTTTTTTTCTTATTTATTATCCATCTCCCATTCTCTATAACTTAGCAGTCCTGCATGGTAGCTTGGAAGCTACATGTGGCTACTTAAATTTAAATATAAATTAAATAAAATTAAAAATACAACACCTTGGTCATACTAGCCACATTTGAAGTACTTAATATTCAAATGCGGTTAGTGGGTACCATGTTGGACAACATCATCCATTTTTATAGCTGAAGAAATTCCTGTTGGGATGTCCTGCTCCGTTATGGAAGTTTCATAAGATAAAATCTTGCTCATTTTTTTCACAATCATGTTCAGAGCTTAGAAAAATTTCTGGCACAGAGCGAGTATTCACTCAGTATTTGCTGATTGTTAAGTTAAAGCAAGTATAGTTAGGCTTCCTCCAAGAACAAGAGTATGAACTACTTTGCAAATGAGTTAATAGTGAAAAACCACAAGTTTTGTGAAAGATATTACAGATTCCAGTTAAATGTTTACATTTAAGAATTCACCCTCTTGTTCTTCTTGTACTCTCTCTTTTTCAAATATATGTATTTAAGGAGATTGAAGACAATTATTCCCTAAAAGATATAAGGAGATTCTACATCCATAAAAATTGAGATGGGGCCGGCCGTAGCCCAGTAGATAGGGCACCGGTACACCACATGGGATGCCCCGGGTTCGGTTCCCGGGGACCTCTCCGAGTGGGCAGGCCGCCTGAGAAGGCAAAGCCGCTGTGGGCAGGGCAAAAAGCAGCTACGGGCAGGGTGAGCCGCCTACGAACGGAGCAGAGCTGCCTGTGAACGGAGCAAAAAGCCTCCTGGGAACGGAAGCAGAGCCACCCACAAGCAGGGCAAGCCTGCTGTGCAGTGAGCTGACTCGGCGCGTCGCCGCAATGGGGGGAGACAAAGCAGACATAGAAGAACACACAAAAAAATGAACACTCAGCAAGAGCAAGCGGAAAGGGGAGGGATATGTAACCAAAAAAAATGAGAAAGCACTTATGGGGAAAATCAATTTAAGATAAAGAGTAATTACATGTAAATGAAAAACATGATTGGTAAATACAAATCCTTGATTGAGGCAGTAATCAGAGGGCTGATTAGTACAGAATATCCAGCAACAGTAGAATACACATTTATACAGAACTCAGAAAACTAGTGGAAGTTCAACTTGGATAACATATCCAAGAGATCTTATCCATACATAACAAGATACAGAAGATGATGAAATGAAGCCGAAGTAATCATTTTTAAAGTTTAAGTAACTATGGTAGGACACTATCCTGATTTGAAGTAAGACGCGAATTTTCAGATCAAAATTAATTAAGTGGTGGAAACAAGTTAAACATAGACTTGTTTTTAAAATTACATGTAAGGGAAAGGTTAAAAAATAATTCATGAACAAAATGGCAGAGAGGGCAGCTCCAATTTAATATCCTATCACAGAAATGTTGAACAAGCATAATGTGTCAGAACCAGTTTTGACAGAACTCTGGAAAACAGTCAAAGGTTTACAGAAACCAAGTGAACATTCAATCCAGAAAAATGGTGATGTAAAAATGGTAGAAAAGCTATGCAGTGTTTTTATTTGCCCCATCACCTCCCCAGGTCATCAGCAATCTTAAAAATAGCAGTTGGTGTTCCCAGTATGGAACCTCAGTATCTGATTCCAGAGGAGCAGAACAGATTTCATTAACAAATAATTGTGTTTGTCTGCTCTAACCTGTCTGTGGGGTACATCAAGTACTGATGCAAAGCACTTGACTCTGTTTTGCCTAAATTGGAAGCCTTTCAAGTTGGAAAAGCAGTGGGCATTTCTCAAAAATATTTTAATGAGAATGAAAAAAAAACCTGTAATTGTCTGGGACAAAAGATTATGGCTGACACAGAACAATAGAGCACCTAAAGCCCGAAAGGAAAAGAAGGAGAGTTCTTTGGGAAATTAGGGCATTCAAAAGCATCTGTGTGTACACAAGAATTTAGAAAGCTATGAGCATACCTGCCCAGGGCAAGATAAGACCTGGGAAGACCCTCAGCTTTCACTTTGGGCTGATTTCTAGGTTCAGTGCAAACTGGGCTGTGTTGATGGAGTACCCCAGCACAGAGCCAATACGCAAAAACTCAGAAAGTTGTTTTTTGTTTGTTTGTTCATTTTAGCTCCTGACATACAAGGAATTCTCTGTCAAAACACCGCTGAATATGAACTAAAGGCATAGACGTTTCCAAAACTACCCGTGACAAGGAATACAGCTTTTGTGACACTAGTTTGTAAAAACCGCTAAACAAATGGACTACCATAGCCTTTGACATTGAAAACAAACAGCTAATCCTGGGAAAAGGGAAGAATCTCACTTCCAGAGTTACCACATTATGATACTCAAATATCCAGATTTCAACAACAAAAAATCACAAGGCATATAAAGATATGGGAAAAGATGATTCATTGAAAGAATAGAATAAAGTGATAGAAACTATCTCCATGGAAGCCCAGATTTTGGATTCACTAGACAAAGACTTTAAAATAACTCTCTTATATATGCCAAAAATAACTAAAGGAAAACATGGATAAAGAACTAAAGAGAATCAGGTAAATGATATATGGACAAAATGAGAATATTAATAAAGGAAAGTATAAAAAGGAATGAAAACTGAATATTTGAAGACACATCTCACTACCAAATAGGAGAAGTCTGCTGTAGAAGGAAATTTTAGTCTTATAAAACCAAAATAAGTGATTTCAAGGCTATATAAGAGCCATTAAAAGAGCAAGTATTTCACAGGTTATAGTTTTATGGAGTAGGTTTCATTTATTACCCAAAATGCAAATACTGACATAAGGCAAAATCTAAGTCAAAAGAGACAGTATTTTCAAAAGGTGTTTCATGCAGTTACTCAGTTTAAAGTCGATCAACTTAGGCAGGATTCAGCAGGCTCTATTTTCTTCCCACAAAATGACCATCGTGTCATTTAATATGAACACTATGACTGTCGTCACCAGAAATTTTGTAGGTTACGTGCATAGATCCCCCCTTTTACATTGTGTGGTTTTGTTTCATGTTGTAAGTACTGAGGTGTTGTCATATCAAGAAAATAATATTCAATTTGAACAGCTGTAAAATAAGGGAAATTGGGTCACCTAAAAGATTTGAAAGATTTGAGCATAAGTTCATTTCCTGTTAATCAAAGACATTCTGTAAGTTGGCAAAAGAAACAGAGAGAAATGAGAGGCTTTGATATTCAGGACAGCATTGAGATTTATAGATTAAGAGAATGACAAAACTTATAATCAAGACCCCCATTCTGCCATCACTGACACCATGGTAATATTTATTTAGCTTAAATATAGGGAGTCATTCAGTTAGCACAAGCAGCTAGAGATTTAAACTGCAATACTAATGTATTTTGGTGTATAATGCAAGGAAGAAATTTTACCATTGTATTTGAGGGTGATGGGGTGGGTCAGGAAAGGATGGTACCAGAGTTCCACATAATGATGAATTAAAATATGTTGCTTTTCAAAGGAAGATAAATAAAGCATCCACATTGGGTGGGGGTGGGAAGAAGGTATCTCACGTAAATCTAAGTAAGTCAAAGAAAGAACTCACCATTGTCTATTTTAAAAATACATATTCACAAAACAAAACAGGTCTTAGTTTTCAGTGCAACATTGCAAAAAAAAGCTGCAATCTAATAATTAAAAGAAATTTTCATTCTATAGTGAAACATCCATTATTTAAGTTAGTTAATTGGCTTTAAAAAGACTATTCAGGTTATTTAACTTTGTTTTTAAATAGCTGCACCAGAAAAATGTCTATATTATTTTATTAAACTATTTCATGACTTGTTAAAAAGGTATTTTGGATCTGAATGTGGCAAAGTATTATTTTGCCTGCTATTGTACTACCACAGACAATTGGCTTTCAGTTTCCTAAAGAGAAAAATTACCCTTTTACTAGGAAGCCTTTATGTATTTGCCAGTTTTTCTGTTTGGAAAAATCTAAAGATTCACTGTGGTTAGTCTTACAGAAGAAATGTGGATTTGAGAAACTAGTGCCTATGATTGTAGTTTACGACTGTGGATTACTTTTCTGTGCCAACAGTCCAGAATTGTCACTTACATGTAAGCAGGAAGCTAGGAGCTCTGCTTCTAAGTTTATTTAATTTTCTCAGTGTTTGAATGTTATTTTTTGTAAGTGTGTTAATAAAAATGTAAAGAATTGGAAAAATAGATAAATATTCTTAACTCAAGCATTTGCTGGATCATTTTTCTACAAAAGTTGTTTGTGTAGTATAAAACACTCTCTGAAGAGTTGACTTTTTTCAGTTTTCATACCTTGGAAATCACATTTTGTAAAACTGGGGGCCATTCAAAATTGTCAGTTACTTTCAAAAATTATTGCAATACATCACTTTTATAAAGAAAATTATTGAAAGAAAATTAGACATGTGGCCCCAGATGTATGTATAACTCTAGGATGGTCTAGACTATGTATGTTTAACTTTTTATGAAATGTACAGGTGTCCATTTTTGACATTATGCATGGTCCTTTTAGATCACATGAAGTTTGAATTGCAAACATTTCTATAGCCGATCTTGTCTATGTGGTTGCTTCCTTAATAACAGCCTGACCTCTATGCTTATTATTTATTTTTTAAAAAAAGGAATAAAAACGAAATGTTGGAGCTCAAAATTACATCAGTAAAGTGAAACTCACTAGATAGATTCAACATCAGATTTGCGCATGCAGAAGAATCAGAAAACTTGAAACTAGGACAGTTGAAATTATGCTGTCTAAGGAACAGAAAGAAAAGAAAATGAAGAAAAATGAACAGAAACTAAGGGAACTGTGAGATACCACCAAGCCAATCAATATACACATATGGAGGTCCCAAAAGGAAAAGGGAGAGAAAGAATACTGGAAGAAATAATGGGAGAAAATTTCTAAAATTTGATGAAATACACTAATCTACCCATCAACAAACTCCAAGCAGTATAAACTCAGAGATCCACAGAGAGACACATTATATTCAAATTGTCTGTCTTAAGTTCCAAGCTGCTAAAACAAATACCATACAATGCATTGGCTTAACAACAGAAACTTATTGTCTCACAATTTCAGAGGCTAGAAGGCTTGCTTCCTTCTGGAATTGTTATCTTTTGGCTGGCTGACAATCTTTGGGGTTCCATGACTTTTCCATCAAATGGCAATATCTTCTCCTGTTTCTTCAAGGCTCTCTTTACTTCCAGCTCCTCACTGTTCTCCATGGCTTCTCTCTTCTCTTATAACTAATTTCCTTTGCTTATATGGATTCCTTCAGTTTGGGCACACCTCAACTAATAAAATCTTCAAAGGTCCTATTAATAAATGGGTCACACTCACAGGACCAGGGATGGGGACCCGAACATGCCTTTTTTAGCAGTGGGGTCAAAATCGTTTTCATGATTCAATCCCTAACAGTTTCAAAAGCAAACACAAAGAGAGAATCTTGAAAGCCACACACACACACACAAAAGTGACTTTTCACATACAAGACCTCATCAATATGATTAACAGCTGATTCCTCATCAGAAATCATGGACTCCAGAACGAAGAGGGATGGCATAGTTAAAGAGCTGATGGAAGAAAAAAAAAATGTCAACCTAGAATTCATGTTTGGAAAAACTGTCTTTCCAAAATGAAGAAGAAATTAAGACATTCCCAGTTATAAAAAAGCAGAGGCAGTTTGTTACCATTAGGTCTGCCCTACTATAAATGTTAAAGACATTCCTTCAGGCTGAAATGAAAAGACATTAGAGAGTAAATTAAAGACATATCAAGTAATAAAACCCTCCATAAAGACAACTACATAAGTACATATAAAAGCTGGTATTGTTTTATTTTGTTTTGTAATGTCACTTTTTTTCCTTACATGACTTAAAATACAAATGCATAAAATAAATATAAATCTATGTTATTTGGCACATAATATATTAAGATGTAATTTGTGACAACAACATAAAGCTGTGGTCAGGAAGACAGAGAGATATAGGAGCAGAGTTGTCAGATGCTATTTAAGTTAACCTGGTAGCAATTTAAGCTAGACTGTTATACATTTACGATGTTAAATGTAATCCAACATGGTAACAGCAAAGAAAATATCTAAAAAATATACACAAAATGAAATTAGAAGGATATGAAAATGATTAACTACAAAAAACATAACGACTGAACTCAAAAGAAGGAAATAATAGAAGAATAGCATGGCAGAAAAGGTATAAGATTTAAAGGGAAATAATAAAATGCCTGAGGTAAGTCCTGCCTTATAAATAATTACTTTAAATGTAAATGGTTTAACCATTTCAATCAAAGGCAGAGATGGGCATAACAGATTTTAAAAATCCATGCTGTATACATATGACTCACTCTCACATTATATACAAATGCATTCTGAGGTTGAAAGTAAAAGAATGGAAAAAATATTCCATACAGCTACTAATCCAAAGAGAGTCTATGTGGCTATACTATTACCAGACAAAAATAGATGCTAAGTCAAAAAAGGTTATAAAGTAAAAGATGTACATTCTATACTAATAAAAAGTTTAATCCATAAAGAAGATATAATAATTATTAATATATAAACAGATAGCAACATAGCACTAAAATATATGAAGCAAACATAGCCCATGGTAACCTGTAATCTACTTTGTTTCTATGAATTTGTATGGAATCATAAAATATTTGAGCACTCAACACACTAGAAAGTCTTTTTGTGCAAAGAGATATAAGACTTTTCTGCCTCAATGAAACAGAACAAATAGAGAAACATCTGTAGCGTTTTCTCTTTTTTTGGTGGGAAATGGATGGAGAGTATGAATGGTGAAAATTAGGAAGAGGGATTGTATATTTACCTACTAAATTCACTTACAAGGGCAATTTAAAGATTCCTGTGGCCTCCACCCAATCTGACACTTCCAGACAAAGTGTGTCATCCATCCTCTAAAGGGAACTAAGAAGGATCAAGAATCTATGGCAGCAGTATTTATTCCACTTTTTCTGTAGTGATAGGTGTAGATAGATGTTTTTCCAGCCATGTATGCAATTTCTGACAAAATTATGATTATTCAAAGAAGGTAAAGAAATTAAGACCTCTGATCATTTTATTAAGAAGCAGTCAGTCTCCTGACATCGGTCTTAGTTTTGTTTCTTTACATTCAATTTTTCATTCAAGGAGGTACATATAACAAGCCTACACCCTGCCAGAGTCAATGGGTTGTAGAATTAACCTTTTGGATAGAATTTCAAATATTTAATTTAAAGAATTTGTATTATCTTATAATCTTTGCAAAAGAAGATTCTCATAGGAAACCCTGGGCAGACCCAAGTTGGGATCATTTGTATTCCTTAAATTTGTCAAAGATGTACAAATGAAAGACTGCCTCAAGAGGAGTTCCATATTGAAGTTGACTGGATAGTGTTGATTGGTAAAGTAGGCATTTTTGAGACAGTTTTGAAAAAGGGTGAAAGTTGAATGGGTCTGTTAATGGGATTCACCATTGAAGCAAACTTGATTTCCTGATATTGGGTTTTCTAGGAGAGTGCTCTTGTTTTATAGATAAATACAATGGAGTATTTTTGCAAAATATTTATTAGTGGGCAAATTTGGTAAAATTATAGTTGGGGCATCTTAGTGAAGGGATCAAGAGTTCTTTCTGCCTGCTCTTGTGATTTTTCATACGTTTGATTTTATTTCAAAATGAATTACATAAAAAAAGAACTTTCTCATACCAGGGCATCTAGGTTGCAAGAGCAATTGTTTTATCTCCGAATTAAAGAATAAGCAAGAAAGAGAGAGGAAGATAAATAAGTCAAATCCTAACAGATATGTTAGTTTGCCTCCTTCTTTATCATTTGAGGAAAATGTATTATCTTCCCTAATAAGAAGTCCAGTGTTAACAAGATTGATTTGATAGCTGCACTATTTTATTGTGGATCTAGGATGCTTCCCTCTTTCTGTCCTACCGCTCTCTGTTCTGACCTCAGGCCAGCTCCTCTTATAGTACAAAAATGCCTGCCACAGCTTCGGACATAATTTGCTGACTTTGTAGCATTAATTGGAAGACACCATATCATTCATTATGTTCCCCTTTTTATGAATCAGGAAACTTTTCCAAAAACATGTAGCAGACGTCTTATCTAATTGATTTGTATTATGTCACTTTCCAATTGCTAAGGCAATCATTGTCAAGGTGAACGAGGTTGCCAGGATTGACTTCGACTAATGAGAATTTACCATTGAACTGGAAATAGAGTCATTCAAAGCTTGTTACCTGTTAAAAGCATGTGGTTCTGTTAACAAAAAAGAAGGGGAAGTGGGTACTGCATAAGAAATTAACAATGTTGCTATGTTCCCCAGCCCTGAATCTACTTTTGAAAAATAAACGACATCTGTCACAAAAAGCCAAAGGGACAAATGGAGTGTCCTGAAAATATACTGTGTTATGGTGTAGTAACTAGTGGTTGGATCTCATCCCCGCCAGGTGGGTGTTGATAAACAATAGCTGGCCTGTAGTTGTTTCAGCTTCTCTGAGTAAAAAAACATATGGCAGCACCACAGGGCATAGAGCACTGGAAATTGTTGTTTATAGCCTCAAGTAGAGAGATGAGTATTAATGCCAGGAATCGGTAGATCTCTGGAGCCTTCACTTTTTGACAGATGGTACTATACATGGCAAAGCCAACCAATTGGTCCCATGAGGTTTACATCTAGTTAGGCACCCTAGGTTCAGTAGAGTATTTTGAAAATGAAAGGGATTGGTAGTTGTAAAGAAGAATTTCCATTTCTGAGAGGACCGTTCTCTCAGCATTATAATGCTTAAATTGGATAGGAGAGAAATTGTATGAAGCTTTTTCTTGTTACAATGGCATACAATTATCACCCAATTATTATATATATAATTGTGTGTATTTGTATATATATTTATAAGCATATTATGTGTGTTTATATATTTTAAGTGTATATATATATATATCCATTATTTAAGTGAAAGAGAATTTCAAGGTCATGGAGTCTTTCAGTTTTGTGACTATAAACCCTACTTCAGTCTATAAGCTGTAGTCATTGTTAGTATTGTATTCAAAGTACAAAGGAAAAGTATACGATTTATTCAAAGCATTGTAAACTATTAGGCATTGCATTTTTGTTAAAATTTTTAAAATTTATGCCAAACTGCTATTTAGAAAAAAAATATTTGAATTGAGCAAGGTAATATAAATTAAATGACAAATGACTGTATTTTTGCAATCACTTGCTTACCTACAAAAACAACTCAGTTCAAGTGATGTTTTAGCAATCCCCCATTATAAAAATGAAATGAAAGCTCAATTTTCAAAATATAATTGTATTTTTGTCTAATATCCAATAATAATGAAAGCATAACTATAAGATTTAAAAATGTTTTTCCTATTTCTTTTGCAAAAGAGTAAAACAGTTACATGCTAATCTTTACCTTTTCCTCTGAGATGCTGTGAGCTCCTTGTAATAGTATTGTGAATGTAAGAAATCATTTGGGAATGATCATCAGAAGAAAATATCAAATGGTTAATTCTGAGTCATTTATTTTCTGTGAATAGACATTAAAAAGATGAGAAAAGATTGCAGAATACAGAAAAATTTTATACTTTTCAGTATATAAACAATAAAAATAGAGGTCATTTGGAAAAATCATTTAATTAAGTAGTGCTTTATCACTATTAGTTTCTTATAAATGGAAAAATATTTAAAATGCATCAAGCACAGCAATTAAGAGCTATAAAACTAGAAACTCTTATTAAATAACACAAATAATCATAATATAATACATGCTTTAAAATTATGTATATTGTAGTATATTGAGAATTACAGTAATTTAGATGTCTCATGTAGCAAAAATAATTTGAATTTCTATCACTAAGGAATAAGAACAACTAATAATATTGCAAAAAATAAATTGAATGTTGCAGATGTTGGTTTGTTTGAACCATTTATCATGTTACTTCATACACATGATTACTTTATATTTTAGAATAACTACTAAATACCAGCTCCTGCTAGGTGGTTCTTTGTTGAAACAGTCATAATTATGTAATATAGAATTTTTTTAAAATTACTTATCATGAACTGACTATATTGAAATTTTCTATTGGAAAAAATATAAATGTGATAATTTTTAATTATGATTTATAAGCAATAAATATGGGGGAAATCATGTCAATTTATGTTTCTGAAATATGCTGACTAAAAATTTTTAAACATTAGTTTTCACATTAGCAAAATATTGAATGAATTTCATGCAATTTCTACATATTTTAACTTTAATGTTGATTAAACTCATATCATTAAATACTGTGTAATCAGAATAGGCATGTGCATGTACAAGCAGTATGATTGTGGAACAAAAATGGTTAAAATTGCAGAGATGCAATTCATTCACTCTCTTTGCATAGGGAAGAGGACCTGGTGCCCCTGGGAGAGAAAGAATTATGGTAGCTCAGTCTAGGCTCCTTATAAACACACCAAGAACAGATTTCCTGGCCTCTTATCAAAAAATAAAATCTAGTAGAAGAATGCTTATCTACGGACTGTTAACAGCAGATAGGGTTACTTATGTTAAACATACCTGGAACCCATGGTTCATGAGAATGGTTTCTCCCATAATGAGACAAAGATATGTAAATTTATGAATAGAAAATTGAGATGTTTCGTGACCTGCATGTCTCCTCCATGTGAATGAAGTGACTGCACATATCTGTTAAAAAAACTCAATGTATTACTCAGGATTCTCCAGAAAAGCAGAAATGACAGGGTGTGTGTATATATATATATATAACAGTATATGTGAATGTTAAGAGTTTATTATAGGAATTGGCTCACATAACCATGGGGATTGACAAGTCTGATTTCTGCAGAGCAGGCTGGAAGTTAGAAATTCAATGATGATGCATTCCCAAGGAGAAGTTGAACTAGAGATAGAAATTCTTCTGTCTGACAGAGGAAATCCTCAGTTCTCCCTTAAGACCTCCAATTGATCAGATAAGGAGATTCTTCTCATTGCTGAAGGCAAACTCCTCTGTTGATTGTAGATATAATCAGCCATAGATGCAATCAACTGACTAAGGATTTGTTTTATTCTATTTATTTTATTTTATTTTATTTTATTATTTTATTTATTTTTAAAGAAGCTTTAGATTACATAAATGTTACATCAAGGGGCCAGCTGTAGCCCAGTTGGTAGGGTGCTGGTTTACCACATGGGAGAGCCCGGGTTCAGTCCCCGGGGCCTCCTTGAACTGGCAGACTGCCTCCAGAAGGCAAGCCAACACGGGCGGGGCACGCCCCTGCGAGCAGGTGGGCTGCCGCTCTGGTGAGCTGACTCTG
>PVKH010029357.1:0-12673 GCA_004027955.1 Chaetophractus vellerosus | reverse complement strand
TCCCCTCCTCCGCCGCGACATTCCTGCGGCGGCCTCCTCGCGCTCGCTGTCACGCGATCGCGGCCCCAGCCCGGCGGTGACGGCCTCCTGGCCCCCGGCCAGAGCCTCGCGTGCGAGCAAGACCCGCCGCCCGGCGCCGCGCGCCGCCCCCGCGCCCGCCGCGCCCCAGCCCCCGGCGCGTGGGGAGCAGGAAGGACCCAGCGGGTTCTGAGAAGCGTCCTGGGGCCCAGGCGCGGCGTTCCAGAAAACACTTCTAAACAGATGGCCGCCTGGCCCCCCCTCACCTCCAGGGGTGCCCCCCCCAGGGCGCTCCCGAGGGCGCACGGCGGGAGGGGGTGGGGAGCCGCAAAGTCCAGCCCGGGGGGAGGGGACAAAGCTGGAGTAGGGGCGGGGTCAGGACCCAGCCTGGTCCTGGGGAGGGGGTCCCCCCATAGCTGGAGCAGTGAGAGGCCGCTGAGAGTCCGCCGTGCTCCGGCCTCTGCCCCAGGTTGCCCAGGGCCGCTTCCTTTCACTCCAGGGTCCCGCTCCCTGCTCCCGGGGCATCTCCTGGTCCTACTGAGGGTCTGACCTTGGCGAGGGAGCCCAGTGCCCCGGGAGGGCTGGGGATGCAGAGTGAGCAGGCCGTGAGCACAGAGGTCAGGGGCCTGCCACAGAAACCTGCCTCGGGCCCTTCCCCACACGTGGGAGGCAGGCACAGTGGGGAGCCCCGGCCAGGTCTGGCCCCTGCACGCCATCCGAGGGCCAACCTGTGCCCAGTCAGGGAGGAAGCCCAGCAGGGGAGCGAAGCAGGGCCGCTGGCAGAGAGGGGAGACGGATGGGGAGCAGAGAAGCAAGAGGAGGGAGGGCAGTGTCCAGGTGACAGAGCCACCTTGGCCCCACTCAGGACCTGAGACAAGAGTCAGCAACGCTCCACCATCAGCACCACCTTTAGGACCCCACAGCTTTCCGGGGATTGGCGGTTCTGACCTCACCAGGGAACCCAGTGCTGGCCTTCCCAGGTAACGGACGCAGGCCTCCCCGGGCTTGCCCAGCATGGGAGAAGCCCGGGCCTGGCAGTCTCCCAAATCACAGCATGCTGCACGCCGGGCCCCGGGCCAGGCTGGCGGGCACAGGGACGTCTGCTAGACCTGGCTGGGCCCACTCTGTGTCCTCCCTGCAGCATCCCACTTGGTGCCTGGAGCCCCTGCCCTCTGCCCCAGAGTGCACGTGCCCCAGCCCTGGCCGTGCCCACGGGCCATGGGCCCAGAAGGCACAGGGAACCCTGACCAGCAGGCCCATCGGGCACGCCCAGCCCTCGGCAAGTCCCATCTGCAGGCGAGACGACCCCACTTGAAAAACTGGAGTGGACGAGACACAGGGCCAGTGGGCCATGCCAAGCACCGGGGCCGGGGGTCCCAAGCCAGGTGGCTGCATCAGGGCCCTGCAGGCTGGAGGGCCTTCAAGGCAAGGTGTGCCCTGGGCCTTGGGGAAGGCACGGCTTGATGAGGAGACGTCGGTGGGACAGCTGGCACAGCGAAGGCCAAGAACACTGGAGCCGTACAGCCTGTACTGTCCGCAGAAGTGAGCAGCAGGAGTGGCAGTGCCAGGATCGCGTCCCATTGCCCGCCCTGCGGGCGGCAGCCTCCACCTGGCCCACACCCGCCTCCCCGTGGCAGTGAGGGGTGGGGGAGCGGCCCTCTGAGCCTGGTCCACGTGGATGCCATCTCTGCCCTCGGGGGAAACCTGCGGCCAGCAGTTGCTGAGCTCCGGAGCCCTCCATCTACGCCCGGGGCCGTGGAAGCCAGAGCTGCCCGAGCTCAGAAACGAAACGAGATTCCTGTTCGCCCCAGCGCAGCCTAAATCCCAGGATGCGAAGCCTGGACAGGAGCTCCTTCTCCTCCCCTCCCCTTGCCCAGCCTGCCCAGGAAGAAGCAGAGGGTGGGGGGCGTTTTGCCAACAACCACCCCCAGGAACTTCATCCAGCCATGAGAGTCTCGTGGACCACTTAAAGTTACCCACCAAAGGCTGCAGAATTAGCTGAAGCTGTCGTTTCTCTTAGTCCATTAATTTCTTGCATCCCTGAAAAGGCCCAATTCAGAACTGGAATAATTTACAGAACTACCGTGGAGACAGCAGATGTCCTGAGAAAATGCCACCCAGCAACACAGAGTGGAGAGGGCAGGAGAGTCCTGTGAGTGCAAGGCTCCACTGCACTTAAGGCTGCACCCTCTGGCCTCCCACACCCACCACCCTCTTTCTAACAGAGCCCGTTTCGTCAGAGGAGACTCAGGGAGCGGCTTCCCCAGAGGTCGGATCACACGCGCAGCCCGCGTGTGCCTCAGTCTGCACAATGAGACGTCAGGCTCCTGGCTGGGGAAGAAGCCAAACACTGGTCCCTTGTTGCCTCTGGATGGTGCTGTGATGCCTGGAAGGTGGCAGCCACCTTGCTCCCAGCCCAGGTGAAGCCAGCTTCATGGTGGCAGAGTGGTGTGGGCAGAGCTGCAGCCAGCCAGCTCTGGGGCAGCCCTTCCCCTGGAGGTGTCCTTGTCAGAGAAAATACAATGTGAGCCAGCCGGAGCGGAAGGCTCCACTGATTGTAGAAAAAGCAACCCCATGGCTTAAGAGGCTGAAGTAAAGTTTATTTTAGATCTTCAAAGCTGTATGAAGAAAGTGGGGTGGAGGCAGGGCTGGGGGAGCCAAAAGAGGACAAGAGACAGAAGAGGGAACAGGAAACAAAGCAAACAGAAGACAGAAGCGAAAGAGAGGGAGAGAAGAGCTGCCTCTGCTCCTCCGAGGCAGTCGCCTTTTCTGACCCACTCACAGGGTAGAGAGAGGGGCCCAGCCAGGATCTCCGGTGGGCAGGAAGGAGGCGCCACAGTCGCTCTGGAGAAAGCGCAGGAGAGAAGAGAGGCGGACGGAAGAGGCAAGAGGGGAAGAAAGGAAGGTGGCCCAAGGCCCCAACACTAACCCTAACGACCCCAGGAAGGAGATCTGCCAAATCGTCGTCCGACTCCCTTCTTGTCGAGAGAGGAGGACAACATGGCCTGCAGAAACAGTTACAGTTCCTGAGAGGTGAGAGCCAATGTGAGGACAACCGTTTGTGCCCTGCCCTTGGCAGGCACCTCAACATCTACACACATGGTTTAAAGGGACAATGTCAGAGCCCTGGAGTTGGTGGTTTCAAGTTTTTTTAGAATTAACTGACTACCAGGAAAAGCAGTCGTAAGCACAAAAGTGTTTTTCCTGTAACAAACCCTAAACACAGAAACAGTTTTTACCTACAAGCATTTCCAGCATAATTTCACACAGCAGCCCGAGTCCAAGCCCAGGGTAAAGAGGAGCCACTGCCATTTGCTCACTCAGGTTGTTAAGGCTTCGAGTGTGACATCACAGTAGGATCCACAAACCAAGTTGCCATATTCAGTTTTATTCTATTTTAAGAGGAAAAAATTAAGAACCAGAAAAAAAAAAAGAAATGTGGATAAACGTTCACGCAGACAATCTATTCTTGGGTGAAAGCCCATGAGGAAATCTTTACATGTTTTCTTACAATGTCTAAAATCATGTGTCTATTTGTACCATTTAAAACTCAGATGGTACAAAAACAAGTGGAGAGTTAACTCCCATTCCCAGCAAATTGCTCAAAGAAGGATAAGGACGAGATTCCATGAATGTACGTGCTGGCACAATGTTGGGAAGGAATGGATAACCAGCCCAGAGGTTGCAGGAAAAAAGGGCTGCTGAGGGCAGCAGCCAAGAAGCCAGGCTGCAGGGGTCGGCATGGACACGGGGTGCCTCCATGCCAGTGTCATCTCACCCTAGCGCCCAGTAGTGTGAGCCCAGAGGCGTTGTTCTCAGGTTACAGGTAGGAAGTGGAGGGGTCAGGGCCTGTCGGGCTGGGGCAGGGGATGGCACCTAGGCTGCCACTCTCTGTCTCCCTTCCTGAGGGAAGGGCCACATTTCCTGCAGAGGAGGGGTTCAGACAGAGGAGCAAATGGGACCAACAGCACACATGAAGAATGGGCAGGCTTTGGCTCACACTTAGCAAACCTAAATAAAATTGTCAACCAAGTAACAGGCTTCCAGAATATCTTAGCTAAAAGGGGCCATCCCAGTGAGTAGCTTCAAGAGAGAAGAACTCATCATGTATGAAGGAGCCTCAATGAGATTAACAATAGATTTCTCATCAGAAACCTTGTAGGCCAGGCAGTAGTGGGATAACATATTAAAAGTGCAGGAAGAACAAAACTGTTAACCAAAAACTGTATATCTTGCAAAACTATTCTTCATAATTGAAGGAGAAATTAACACATCCCAGAAAAAAAAAAAAAAAGCCCTGAAAGAATCCATCACTAGCTGACCCGCCCTTCAATAAATACTAAAGGGAGTCCTTCAAACTGAAACAAAAGGACACTAGGCAGCAACTCAAATTACACCAGTCAAGGCAACTACATTGGTAAACATAAAAGATGCATTATTTGCTTGTAACTCTTTTTTTCTCCTATCTGATTTAAAATACAACTGCATAAGAAATCTGTGTTGATGGGCACACAATGTAATTTGTGACAATAACAACACAAGGTGTGTGTGTGTGTGTGTAGGGTAGATAACTGAGGCTTATAGGCACAGTTTTTGTACACGATTGAAACTAAGGTGGTATTAATCTGAACTAGATTGTCACAGGTTAAGGTGTTAGTTGTAATCCCCATGACAACCACTAAGAAAATAACTTAAAAATATATAGTAAAAGATACAAAGGGATTAAAATTGTACACTAGAAATATCTATTCAACACAAAAGAAGATAGTAATTAGGAATAAAGGGGCAAAAAGACAGAAAAATAGCAAAACAGCAAATGCAAATCTTATCTTATCAGTAATTGCATTAAATGTAAATAGATTAAACTCTTAAATCAAAAGGCAGAGACTGTCAAGATGGATTTTTTTTTCAATGACCCAACTACATGTTGTCTACAAGAAACTCACTTTAGATTCAAAGACACAAGTAGATTAAAAGTAAAACTGTGGAAAACATATGCCATACAAGCAATATCCAAAAGAGCTGGAATGCCCATACCAATATTTTAAAAATTGACTTTAAATAAAAAACTGTTAGTAGAGACAAGAAGGACATTTTATCGTTATAAAAGTGTCAATCATTCAAGAAGATATAACAATCACAAACATATAACCACCTAACAACAGAGACCAAAATATGTAATGAAAAAAATCACAGAATTGAAGAGATAAGTAGACAGCTCAGCAGTAATAGAAACTTCAATATCACCCTTTCAATAATGTATAGAACAACCAGACAGAAGGTCAGCTAGGAAATGGAAGACTTGGGCACTATACACCAACTAGACCTAATAGGTATCTACAGAGCACTCCACCCACCGATAGCAGAATATACATTCAAGCTCATATGGAACAGTCTCCAGGATAGACCAAACATATGTGAGGCAGTAAAAGTCTATGATTTTAAAGAACTGAAATCATATGAAGTGTGTTCTCTGATCACAATGGAATGAAATTAGAAATCAATAACAGAAGGGAAACTGGAAAAATCACAAATACGTGGAAATTAAACAACATACTCCTAATCAATGAGTCTAACAAGAAATCACAAAGGAAATTAGAAAACAATTTAAGATGAATGAAAATGAAAACACAACATACCCAAACTTATGGGATGCAGTGAAAGCAGCGCTCAGGGGGAAATTTATAGCTGTAAATGCCTACACTAAAAAAAGAAGCTCAAGAGTTGATAACCTAATCATCACATTGAGACACCAGGAAAAGAAGAGCAAACTAAACCCAAAGTAAGCAGAAGGGAGGAAATAATAAAAGCTAGAGCACAAATTAATGAACTGAAGCATAGAAAAACAATAGAGAAAATTAATGAAGCCAAAAGATGGTATTTAAAAAAAAAAAAAGTGAATTGACAAACTGTTAGCTAGACTGACCAAGAAGAGAAGATTCAAATTACTAAAATCAGAAATGCAAGAGGCGAAATTACTACTGATCTTAAAGCATTTTTTTTAATTATAAGAAACTACTGTGAACAATCATAAGTCAACAAATTGATGACTTAAATGATATGGACAAATTCCTAAAAAGACACAAACTTTTGAGGGCTGAAATTGACTCAAGAAGAAATGTAAAATTTGAACATACCTATAACAAACAGAAAGAATTAATTAGTAACTAAAAAACTTCCCACAAACCAAAACTTCCCAGGTAGCTTCACTAGAGATTTCTACCAAATATTTAAAGGAGAATTAAAACCAATCATTAACAAACTCTTCTAAAAGATAGAAGAGGAGGGAACACTTCCCAACTTATTCTATGAGGCTATTATTACTCCAATACCCAAAGCAGATAAAGACATCACAAAAGAAGAAAACTATAAACCAATATCCCTTAAGAATTAAGACAACAAATACTCAAAAAAATACCAGCCAACTGAATCCAGCAGTATATAAAAAGGATTACAAATCGTCACCAAGTGGGACTTGTCCCAATAGTGCAAGGGTGGTTCAACATGCAAAGATCAATCAATAAAATACACCACATTAATAGAATAAAGGCAAAAAAAACACATGATCATCTCAATAGACACAGAAAAAGCATTTGACAAAATCAAACACCCTATGTGATTAAAAAAAAAAACAACTTACACTGAACAAAAGTACTTCCTTAATGTGCTAAAGGGCCTATAGAAAAACCCCGCAGCAGTGGTGAAAGACCGAATGCTTTCTTCCTGAGATCAGGAGTGAGACAAGAGTGCCTGTTGCCACCACTTGAACTGGAGGTTCTAGAGAGGGCACTTAGGAAAGAAATGAAACAAAAGGCATCCAGACTGGAACGGATGGAGTAAAACTATCTCCACGTGCAGGAGACATGAGCTTGTCTACAGAAAATCATAAGGAATCCACAAAAATCTATCAGAGCTAATTAACAAGTTGAGCAAGACTGCAATATACAAAATCAGTATACAAAAATCAGTTGTATTTTATACACGGCAACGAACAATCCAAAAATGAATCTAAGAAAAAATTCTATTTACAGTAGCATAAAATAATAAAATATTTATGAATAATTTTTAAAGTGAAAGACTTGTACATTAAAAATTACAAACCATTGTTGAAAGAAATTAAGGGAGATCAAAATAAATGGAAAAACATCCCAGGTTTATGGATTAGAAGACTGACTATTGTTAAGATGGCAATACTCCCAAAATTGATTTACAGATTCAATGCAATCCCTGTCAATACTTCAACTGCCTTATTTTGCAGAACTTAGAAAGCTAATCATAAAATTCATATGAAATGCAAGAATCCCAGAATATCCAAAACAATCTTGAAAAATAATAAAGTTGGAGGATGCTGTGACAACCAGATATCCACACACAAAAGAATGCATTTGTACCCTTAACTCATACCGTATACAAAAATTAACTCATAATGGATCAAAAGCCTAAATGTAAGAGCTAAAACTAAAAAACTCTTGGAAGAAAACATAGGGGTAAATCTTCATGACCTTGGATTTAGGCAATAGTTTCTTAGATATAACACCTAAAGCACAAGTAACCAAAGAAAGAATAGATAAATTGGACTTCAAGAAATTCAAAACTTTTGTGTGTCAAAAGACACTATCAAGAAAGTGAAAAGACAACCCACAGAATGGGAGAAAATATTTGGAAATCAAACATTTAAAAAGGGCATAGTATCAAGAATATATAATGAACTCTTACAACTCTTCAATAAAAAAGACAAACAACCCAATTTAAAAAGGAGCAAAGCTGGCTTGTGGTTTCTCATACCATTCTTTACCAGAAGAAACCAGGGTTCCCTGGAGAAATGGCTGGTTCTAGGACAGAGGCAGGAAATGCACAGTGAGTCTGGAGCTTCTTAGTGTCAGAAGGTAGAGAAGTGCTGGCTGTGTGTGTGTTTAATGGAAAGCTGTCAAAGGGGCAGGAGAGCCAACTAATGAGCTCCAGTTGCCAAAGCTGGGCAATCTGAGAACAAAAGGAATGCAGCGGCGCGAGTTTAACCCCAATACAAAATAATACCCTTGAGTCCATACCGACATAAATAAATGACTGAATACACCAACACGTGGGAGAGAAGAAACAAACCTACCACGCAGAAGCATTCTAAGTAAACTTCTTAGACCCTTCACCCTAAAGGAGGGGTAGCAGTGTGGGCTGAGCAGAGTGACTGCCCTCCAAAAATAAGTACAAAAAGGGAAGAAAAAAAGAGTCTTTACAGTGCAGAAAACTGACAGATATGACTTCAGCCGAGTGGTGAAGGCTGATGTGACAGCTGTAAATCGCGCTGGCGACGTGAGGAAAAGCACTTCTGGGACCTTCCTCCACAAAAGCCGGCCGCAGCCTGACCATTCCAGCAGAGGCCTGGCCCCCAGCCTGGCCCCCAGACTCGAGGGACGCCTGAGAAGCCATCCTAGGCAAGAGGAGCCCAAGGCGACGTGGTGACAACGTCATGTGGGACCCGAGATGGGATTCTGGGGCAGAAACTAAGAACATGTGGATCCACCATGGGCTCGAGTTGATAGCCATGTAGCAGTACTGCTCTTTTGTTGCCAGTGCACCCCAGTGATATGTTAAAAACGGGGAATGCTGGTGCAGGGAGGGTATACGGGAACTCTGTCCCATCTGCTCGATTTTTCTGTAAATAAAAAACTGTTCTAAAAAATGAAGTCTATTGATTTAAAAAATAGGGGAAAAAGGGACACAGGATTTGAACAGAAATTTCTCCAAAGAACATATATGAATGGCCAGCAAACACCTGAAAAGATTCCGAACATCATCAGCCATTAGGGAAATGCAAATCAAAGAGACACTGCATCACACCCATTCAGAAGGCTACAATTTAAAAAAAAAAAAAAAAGGAAAACAATTGTTGGCAAAAATGTGGAGAAATTGGAAAGTTCATAGATTCCTGGTGGGAAGATAAAATGATGCAGCCACTGTGGAAAATAATTTGGCAGTTCCTCAAAAAGTTAAACAGAATTACCACATGACCCAGGAATTGTGCTCCTAGTTACATATCCCCAAATAATTGAAAATAGGTGTTCAAACAAATACTTGGACACGAATGTTCATAGCAGCACTATTTAAAATGGCCAAAAGGTGGAAACAACCCACAGGCCCATCAGCTAATGAATGAATAAGCAAATTGTGGTCTATCCACACGATGGGATAATAGCCACAAACAGGAATGAGTTCTGATACTTGGCACAACATGGGTGAACCTCTAAACGAGCTAAGTGAAAGAAGCCCAAGGCAAAGGGCCACATATTGTATAATTTCAGTTACATGAATTGTCCAGATTGGGCAAATTTATAGAGGCAGAAAGGTTAGAGGCTGCCAGGGCCTAGGGGAGAGGGGGTTCCCGGGTTACTTTCTGGAGTGATAGAAATGTACTGGAATTAGGTAGTGGTGATGGATGCACAACCTTGTAAATACACTAAAAAGATTGAATTATACATTTTAAAATGGTGAGTTTCATGGCATGTTAATTATATCCAAAAAAAGACAAAAAGCAAAAACGTATTTTTTTTTTTAGTCCAGATGGCTATGCACAAGGTGGCTGGTCCCTCGTATTTGTTAAATCTAGCCACTCAGGACCCGCAAATGCTGCTTGGCGGGCGCGCTGAGAGGTGCAAGTGTCGCCGCGGCTGCAGCTCAAGAAACTGAGATCTGCGGGGTGGAGGCCCGGCTGGGCAGACAGAGCAGCCACCCTTGCCGAGGAGGCGGCTCGGGAGAGATCAGCGGGGGGAGGCCGGGGTCACAGAAAACCTGCCAACGAGGGGCTCTGAAAGAGAGCCGGCGGCGGAGAGAGGCGCGGAGCCCCCGGGCAGCCCCGCGGCTCTGCTCTGCCCAGGGCGCCGCCGAGGGGCCGCCGAGGGTCCCAGGGAGCCCCAGGCCGCCCAGAAGCGCCAGGGTGGGGAGGGGTCTCCCGGCCGGGCTGCAGAAAGGCGGAGGCGCGTTCCTCACGGACGAGGGCGCGGAGCAGCAAGGGGCTCGCGGGCGACCTTTGCGCAGGTGTGCGGTCCCCGGGATCCTCCTCACAGAGCCTACAGGACAGAGGGATTAAAATGCCCTTTACAGCCCCGAGTTCCCTTACGCAAGGAAAAATATCGGGTCTATAAATAAGAAAGCTCATTTCGTGCGAACACGATATTTTAAAAATCAAAGCACATTCCAAGATCCATATTGCATCAGATTCTTGCATTTTCTATAGAAAGAACTTCCAGATTTTCCAAAAGGCACCAGAAAGCTTTAAAGATTTCACACTTTGATACAGCTTCAAAGGAACCACAAGAAATGGGTTTTCTCTGAGGCAGCCAGGCCTGGGAGGCTGCTCCGCCCCGGCCACGCTGGCCTCCCCGAGGCGGGCCTCACGCAACACGCGCGACCGTGGGGACTGCGGGGCGGCTGCGGAGGACGCAGACTTTCCCTTAAAACCCGTGCAGTGGAAGATGCGACCAAAAATAGCTCTTTGGGGAAGAAAAGAAAACAGGATATATATTTGTACACATCACAGATCCATACTCTCTTCGTGGTTTGGAACATCTGGCATTCGCAAACAATTTGGAGTTTTTGTTAAGTTTCAACAAATCAAAAGGAAAAGTAAACCCCGGTCAAGCCTGAGGGTTCAAAAAACTTCTTGTAAAACAAAACACAGCCCCTCCCCCCCCCAAAAAAAAAAGCGTTCTGGTGCTTTTCTAAAAACCAAATATTTATTCAATTAATAAATGCCAGTGGCTACAGCACAGGCCCGCGGACGCCTCGGGATCACCCTGCTCCAAGGGTCCCAGAGCGCGCGGCGCATCCCGGTCACCGGCCAGCAGCATCTTCGGCAGCAGTTCTGGCCGACGAGCGTCTCTGCAGCGCGGAGCCCTGAGTCCGAGGCTTCCGCACCACAGCTTGGCGTTCCACTTGAGGAGCTGCCAGGTGGCACCTGACTCGTTCACCCACAAGGCATCCAATAAATGCGGACTCCAAGCCACGTTTCCGTGGATTTGCAAATGCTGCTGAGGGAGAGCCAGCCTGCCTGTCAATCCACGTGGCCTGCAATTGACTCCTCGGGATCAATCGCACCTCACTGTGGGTGATCGGCTCCTACCAGAGCCTGTGTCACTCACTCACCACCATCAGGCATGCACCGACCTGTATCAAAATAGTGGGTGTTGGGAGCCGTTGTGGCTCAAGCAACTGAGCACCCACTTCCCACATGGGAGGTCCCAGGTTGGGTTCCCCATGCCTCCTGGAAAACAGAAAGACAAACAAGCCAAGCAAACAGAGACCAACTCAGGAGAGCCAACGTAGCTCGGTGGTTCAGTGCTGGTTTCCCACATACGAGGCCCTGGGTTCAATCCCTGGCCCCCAGGACCTCAGAAAAACAGCAAAACAAAACCGGGTGGACGCCACCTCACACCCACCAGGATGGCTATAATTTGAGAAACAGAAAATAACAAATGTTGGTGAGGACAGAGAGAAATAGGAGCCCTCATACCTTGGTGGGAGTGTACAACGAGGCAGCTGCTGCGGGTGAGAGTTGCGCAGTTCCTCCGAAAGTTGGAGACAGAATTACCACGTGACCCAGCAAAAAGAAGAGAGAGCAGGGACAGGGACAGATACTTGTCACCAAGGTTCATCCCAACACTATTCACAAAAGCCAAAAGGTGGAAGCTACCCCTGTCCATCAATGCAAGAATGGATAAACAAAATGGGGTATATATACACAATGGAATGTTTTTCAGCTGTAAAATGTTATGATGTTCTGATCTGTGGTGGCTGAAGCTGTAAGTGCCCCAGAAAAACAAGTTCTTAAACAAGCCATTCCTGTGGGGTGTGAACCCACAGTAAGCAGGACCTTTTGATGCGCTTACTTCAGTGAAGGTGTGGCCCACCTCAGTCAGGGTGGGTCTTAATCCCGTTACTGGAGTCCTTTAAAGGAGAATGAAATTCAGAGAGGGAGAGAAAGCCACGGGAAGCAAGAGGCTGGTCACTGCTGGAACCCAGAAGAGAAGGGAGAGACCAGGAGACGCTACCATGTGCTTTGCCATGTGGCAGAGGAGCCAAGGATCACCGGCAGCTAGACTTCAGGAAGAAAGTATTGCCTTGATGATGCCTTGATTTGGACTTACTTTTAGCCTCAAAACCGTAAGCAAATAAGTTTCCATTGTTTAGCCCAACCCATTACATGGTATTTGCTAAGGCAGCCAAAGAAAACTAAAACACGATCCATGCTACAACATGGAAGAAAACATTATGCCACGTGAAATAAGCCAGACACACAAGGACAACTATTGTAGGGTCCCACTTACATGAAGGATCTAGAATAGGCAAATTCACAGAGACAGAAAGTAGATTAGAGGTTACCAGGGGCTGCGGGGAGGAATGGAGAGTATTGCTTCATGGGTGCAGTTTCTATCTGGGGTAACGGGAGGAAGGTCTCAGTGTCGTGACATCCTGGTGCCCCAGGACCGCACAAAGGATGTGCCTTCATTCATTCACTTGTGCAGTCATTCATTACTTCAGCATCTACTGCTACCAAACCTGATCTGGGGGATAACAGAGACGGACAGACCCCAAGAACAAACAAGCTAAATGCTAGGGAGGAAAATGAAACAGGGAGGGGGTAGGCTCTGCCAGGGGCTGGGGA
>PVKH010029356.1:0-12673 GCA_004027955.1 Chaetophractus vellerosus | reverse complement strand
CCTGCTCCCGTTCGGCCACCCCCTACCTGAGAGCTGGTGAGTGCAAACCTACACCATCGGCGCCATCTTCAGTCTCTCCTAGTGTCTTCTTAATATTCTTAATCTCTTCCTTGGTTTCCAGAAGGTGGTCCATGATTCATTGTTCTATGTTTTGATTCTCTTCCTGATTTTTTGTTTCTTCTTTGGAGTGGTCCATGTCTTCCATTTTCTCAGTATGGCTTGTAATTTTTTGTTGCCCTCTGGTCATCATTTTATCTCGATGTGTTTGTTCAGTTGATCAGCTCCTCTCTTTGCTCCAGAGTTTTATTTAGCTTGTAATTCTCTGTGTGTGTTAAGATTTCTCATTGATACTTTCTTACCCTTGTTGTATTTCCTTGAATTTTTCTATGTTCCTTTGAAGGAAGAAGATTAGGGCCAGAACATTCAAAAGGGGTGAGAAAGGAGAAGGGATAACAATAGTATTGATAAGAGTTGGAAGAGGGGCCTTCTTAGATTTAGCAGATTGAATATTTAACTCATGTAGGCAGTGTAGCATGATAGGGGAAAATTGGAGTGCCAACTCCAAATACAGAAAAAAATATAGAGAGTGTTTTATATCACCAAAATGATGAGAGAGAGAACTAATAACGAATAGGGTGAAAGAAAAAAGCTACTATAAAATGAAAGAAATAAGAGAGAACAGAATAGCCAAGATAGAAATTAACAAGGGTGAAATTGGGATCAAATGAAAAAAGGTGGAAAGTAAGAACCACTACAGAAAGCTGACGGTAGAAAAATGAATGAAGGGGAGGAGATAGTGTTGGTAAACACAATCACTATACACGGAGGATGAAAATTCTTTAGCTTCTCTCTTTGCTCTATAGTTTTATCTAGCTTTTAGTTCTGTGTGTCTGTTAAGTTTTCTTGTTGCTACTTTCTTCCCCTTGCTGTATTTCCCTACCCCTTTCTGTGTTCCTTTGAAGGAAGAAGATTAGGGCCAGAGCATTCTAAAGGGTTGAAGATGGAGAAGGGATAATAATAGTACTGATAAAAGTTGGAAGAGGGGCCTTATTAGATTTATGAAATTGAATATTTAACTCCTGTAGGCAGCATAGAGTGATAGGGGAAGAATTGGAGTGTCTACTCCAAATAGAGAGAAAAAAAATATATAGAGAGAGTATTTTATATGATCAGAATGATGAGAGAGAGAGCTAATAACGAATAGGCTGAAAGATAAAAGTTAGTATAAACTGAAAGAAACAAAAGGGAATAGAATAGCCAAGATAGATGTTAACAAGTGTCAATTTGGGAGTAAATGAAAAAAGATGGAAAATAAGAACCACGACAGAAAGCTGAAGGTAGAATGATGAAGGAAGGAGAGGTGATAGTGTTGGTAAACACAGTCACTATGCACAGAGGATGGAAAGTCAAGTATAAAGAAGGCCACCAAAGGAGAAAAAAGCTATCAGCACCTAATTAAAAAACAAAGAAACAAAAAAAAACACAAGAAACAAAAAACAAACAAAAACAAAGGTAAACCGCGTTCCCTTTGGGGACTTGTGGAGCCTTCAGCCTGTGTACATTAATCAATTGCCTTGCAGCCTTCGCCCTGCAGGCTTTGAGGCAGAATTTAGCAATTAAAGCAGGTGTATATGTTTCTATTTATTTTTTGATGTAATTAGGGTCCTTAAAGAACTCCTCTTCTAGACCACCCCCTCCTGTGAGGGGACCCCAAATAGGTTCATGGAAACGCTGTGTTATTCAGCCCAGAACTTTTAATAGGCCGGAACTTACCTTTGCCAGCCCTTGCGTCTGCACCCCTGGTAACCAGTTTTGCTGGTACCCTCAACTCAGCAGTGTTTCCTGCCGGCTGATTTTTTCCTTTAAACTACTTGTGGATTCTGGTAACCAAATCCACTGAAATCCTCTCTGCCCCCTGTCAGACTCTCCCACTCTCGGGGCCCACTATCCCCCTCACAGGTCTGCTGGTGAGGCCATGATCCTCCCAGCCCCCCTCCCGGGGATGGAACCCCACCACCTGTGTTTCCCACTGGGGTGAAAATAACCCATGATTTTATGCTGCACAGCTTAACTCACACTCCAGCCACCTCCAGACCAATGGAGCCAATATTCCTGTGCCCCAAGCTCCCAGCAAAGACCACACTCCTCCACTCCTGCTCCCAATCAGCTGCCCCCTACCTCAGAGCCGGTGAGTGCAAACCTAAACCATCGATGCCATCTTGCCTCCCCTCTATTTATTTAATTTTAAGAGGCAGCAAGGACTGAACTTGAGACCTCCCCTTTGGGAAGCAGGTGTTCAACCACTTGAGTCACATCAGCTCCCTTGCTATGAATAATTTACCCAAGGTATACAGTAGTTGTATACTGATATCTATAAAATATTGCAGAAATAAATTAAAGAGGACCTACATAATTGGAAAGACATCACATTTAATGGAATCGTGGATTTAATATAGTTAAGGTGGCAATCCTCCCCCAAAAACATTTAGAGATACAATGAATGCCTATCAAAATCTCATAGCCCATTTTTTAAAATTAAATGTAGTAAGAAATTAGACAAACAAGGAAATTCTTCACCTTTCGATGAAAATGCTCTAATAATGATTGAAGTGATGAGTGCACAAATATGTGATTATACTAAATACCACTTAGTGTATATGTCAGATGAATTGTATGCCTTATTAATATGTATCAATAAACTTGATTTGTTTGAAAGAATAAATAGAAGAGATTACCCTTGAAATCATGGAATTATAAAGAGACCTTGATTAGATAAAATTATACTGAAAAAAAAAACTAGAAGATATCCAAATCTATATTTCAAAGCATAATGCCAATCTACAGTCATTAAAATAGTATGATACTGGGATAAAGGTAAACCTCTAAAATCGAATGGAATGGAATTGATACTTCAGAAATAAACCCATATATCTATGGTCAATTAATTTTCAATATACATGATACCAAAGACTTCACTCAGGAAGAACAGTGTCTTCTCCATATGGTGGTGGAACAACTGGACATGCACATGCAAAGCATGAATTTTGATCCTTCCCTTAAAATATTTACAAAAAATTAAGTCATTTAGAGAAGTAAGTGTAAGAGCAAAAATATACCACACTTGGAGAGCAGACGTGGCTCAGGTGACTGAGCTCCTGCCTACCACATGAGAGGTCTGTGGCTTGGTTCCTGTTGCCTTCTAAAGAACACAGTGAGCTGGCATGATGAGCAGATGTGACAAGCTGATGCAACAATATGATGCAACAATGGTCACAAGAAGAAAAATAACATAAGGAGAGACACAACAAAGCAGGGAGCAGAGGTTCCTGATACCTCCCAAAGAAGACACGGAGCTGATGTGATGGGTGGGTGCAGTGAGCTGGCACAGGATGATGCAACAAGAGACATGGGGAGGAAAAATATGAGAGATAACAAAGCAGGGGGCAGAGGTGACTCGGGTGATTGGGTGCCTCCCTCCCACACTGTAGGTCCCAGGTTTGATTCCTGCTGTCTCTTAAAGAAACAAGGAAGATGAACAGACATAGCAAGTGTAAACAATGAGGGAGTGAGTAAAAATTAATAAAATAAATCTTTTTAAAAATCTATAGCACTCCTACAAGTAAATAGAGCTGTAATTCTTCATTACTTTGGATGTGGTAATTGATGCTTAGATATGACCTTAAAATCACTAGAAACAAAAATAGACAAATTGTTTTTCACAAAAGTTAAAAAACTTTTTCATCAAAGGACACTCTGAAGAAAGTGAAAAGATAATCTATAGAAAGGGAGAGAATATTTTCTAATCATATAGCTGAGAAGGGTCTAACATCTAGAACGTATATTTTAAAAACCTCTTACCCTTTAACATAAAAAATGTAGCAGTTTGGCAGTTTGATGTAATTATGAACTCCAAAAGTAGATATTGGGTCATGCTTGTAAACTGGTCTGCTTATCTGGGTATGATTAAGTTATGTTTAGGGCATTAACTGGGTCTTGTCAGTAGGGCATTGAGCCCCTCCCCTTGATGGGGTGGGAATCAAATATAAAAGGCAAAGTAAAAACCAGATTTGAAGTAGTTTTGATGTTGGAGTTCTGGTGAGAAAGGAGAGAAGGCCCCAGGATAGAAATGAACCATTCACCTGAGAGTTCACAGCTGGCCTTGTGGAGAGAAGCAAAGCCTAGAGAGCCTCATAGTCTACAGTTGACTTTGTGGGGAAACAGAGGAGCTAAACCTGGAGAGAAACAGCTCTGGGAAGAGAGGAACCCAAGAAGTCTGAAGTCTGGCAAATGTTGACAGCTGTCTTTCTCCAAAACATGATAATGGACTTTGGTGAGGGAAGAAACTTACACTTGTGGCCTGGTAACTGTGGACTTTTACCCCAAATAAATACCCTTTATAAAGACCAACTGATTTCTGGTATTTTGCATCAGCACCCATTTGGCTGACTAATACAAAGACAAATAATCTAATTAAAACTTCACAAAATGTTTGAATAGACATTTTTTAAGGAATATATGCAATTGGCTAACAGACACATGAAATGATGCTCATCATCTTTATTTATTAGGGATATGCAAATCAACACAACAATGTGGGATCACTTTAAACCTGCTAGGATCATTATACTTTTTTGAAAATCTAAAATAACTGTTGGTGAGGATGTGGAGAAATTGGAATTCTTGTATATAGCTGGTAGGTATGAACAATGGTGCAACCACTTGGAAAATAGTTATGCAGTTCCTCAATATGATATACACAGACTTAGCTGATGATCTTGTTATTCTCTTCCTTGATGTATATCCCCAGAGTTGAAGAAAGATATTCAAGTAATTGTATATAAATGTTTATATTAGCATTATTTACAATAACAGGTAGAAACCACCAAAATATCTGTCACATAACAAGTGGATAACCAAAATGTGTAATATCCATACATTGGAATTTTGTTCCATTATAAAATGGAATGAAGTAATGGAATAAGTTATACCATGGAAAAGACTTGAAAACATGCTAAAAGTTTCCAAAACTTAAGCCAGATACAAAGGTCATATTTTAAAAAGATTCCATTTGTATGCAATATCCAGAATAGGGAAATCAATAGAGATAGAAAGATGACTAATGGTTGACAGGGATTGAGGGGAGTGCAGAATGTAGAATAACTGCTTTTGTGGGTATGAGGTTTCCTTTGGAGTTGATAAAAATGTCCTGAAATTAGATATAGCTGATGCACCACATGGTGAATGTACTAAATGTCACTGACTGCACTCTTAAAATGGTTAATTTCATGTTATGTGAATTTCACCTCAATAAAAATTGTAAAGATAAGGTCAAGTATAGAAAGTGCATGAGAGTTTATTCAAAGAAATCCAATTTTCTCTAGAATATAAAACATATATTTTAATATAAAAGTGTGAATATAACATTAAGTGTTATAAATTTTAATAAACATTTACTTTTGCATATTTCATTTTTATGCATAAATGATGCCATATTCATCATAAAATAAAATAAAAATGGCAAATTAAGAGGAAACCCTTGAATTGCTCTCAAATATTTGCACAATTCAATTATGAATGAAGTGGCAATAAAATTATGTCCTATACTGTGTTATGCACCATAATCTTACATAATTTCCCCTTATTAACATAAGTATAAAATTGGCTTCTGATATTCTTTCTGATAATAATATTTTTATTCTATTCTAGAGAGTACTATGTAGCTTCTACTCCACCACTCCCACTCTCCATTCTTCAACAGCAACCTGTTGAATTTTTTTCACATCATTAGGCCTGTTGAAATGTTCATATTTATTCATCTTCCATTTATTTTTTCCAGATTTATTTCAGAGAATCTCTGCCTTTTGACTATAGAGAACCAGTATGATAGGATCCCCAATGAATCTCCAGGACCTGTAATATTTCTTAGTACACAAAATGCAACCAAAAGAAATTATGAATGAATAAATGAATGAATCTTCATAATTTCTCTTCACAATAGCCTGACATATATAACGTCATTTGAGAGTTATAATTTTGAACTTATCTGGTAAATACACTGAAGGTGAACAGTGTGTATCACACAGAATGAAGCACTGAGTAGCTTGATCATCTGTGTATTCAGGGTGTGACCCCCTGGTTGGACTGTTTTAAAAGTTATGCAAAAATAAAGGTATATTCACCTTGAGAAGAAGAAACTGGACAGGGCAGGAATTTGGGAAGAGAGGAAAGTGCTGCTTTCTTTTGGAACCTGTCTCAGAACCTAGTTGACCTCATCACTTCTTCCAATTTTGGAGTTCTGGTGAGTTCTCCAAACAATAGATGTGAGCAGGTCACATTTACTTGCACTTTTATAAGTCCTGACTATATTCAGACTTTATTCTAAAGAAACATCTTCCATTTTATTGTATCTACTTTTGCCTCACTATTCTCATTTACTACTTTTGAATATTTGTGCCCCTTACTCACTTTTTCTTTGAATCTATTTCATTACTTTTAATTGTGTTGTTCAAGATTCTAGGTCTTTTCTGTTCAATACTGTAAGCAATAAACAAAAGTGACTATTAAATTTAAATGAATCACATTTAAATAACACTAAAAATTCAGTACTTTAGTAACACTAACCAAATTTCAAGTGGCCAATAGCTATATGTGGCTAATGACTTCTATTATGGACTATGCAGATAGAGAGCATTATCTGCATTGCAGAAAGAACTATTAGGAATGTTCATCAGAATCTTAGATATTTCTTCCATTTTTTCCATTTATAAATGAATTATTTTTTGCTTATCTATTAACTCCTATGTCTTCACTCCAGTAATGTTTAATTTTATTTCTTTTAACTTTTTAGGGTAGGTACTTATATAATTTAATCATTTATTTTCATTTACATAAGTATTTAACACAATACAAGACCAATAATTATCTCAGTAATATTGGTTTAGATTTGTAAGTGTGGTAATTTTATATAATATATCCAAGTATTATTGTTATTTTTTCAAATGTAAATTTTTATTTGGGCCAAGGTTATTTATAAGAGTTTCCCCCCAGTAGCCATTTGAGATTATTGATGAATTCCAAAAAGTAATATTGGATTATGTTTGTAAACTGGTCCTTTCCTCTGTGCATATTAGATTGTATTGGATTCATAGGTCATACTTTTCCTTGATTGAATAATGATTAAGGCATTGATTGGGCCACATCAGTAGGATGTTGCATCCCCACCCCCTTGGTGGGTGGGAACTCACAGAGAAACCACACTGCAGAGAAGGGAGTTTGGAGTTTTTGAGCTCAATCATGAGGAAAGAGAAAAGGTCCTGGGAAGAGAAACAAGCTGTTTGCCTGACAGTCTACAGCTGGCCTTGTGGAGATACCAGATGAGCTGAGCCCAGAGAGAAGCAATCCCCAGGAAGAGAGCAACCCAGGAAGCCTGAACCCTGGCAGACATTGGCAGCCATTTTGCTCCAACACAAGGCAATAGACTTTGGTGAGGGAAGTAACTTATGCTTTATGACCTGGTAACTGTAAGCATGTATGCCAAATAAATACCCTTTATAAAAGCCAACAGATTTCCAGTATTTTGCATCAGCACCCCTTTGGCTAACTAATACAACCCCTTAATTTTTAGTTCATAGATTATATTTTCCATGTTTCTCATTATTTTCTCATTTTATTTTCTTTTGGATAGGGAATATTGGTTATCCTTTTCAAATTTTTGAGATTTTCCTCCATCCTGTTGAATGAAACATTTGTAAGGTGTGTCCAGAAGTTCTTTAAAGGTAGTTTTATTTCAGGGTGTGGTACTTTAATATATGCTTTGTTAAATAATTGAGGAAATTATTCTAATTTCTTTTGAGAAAGTAATTAGGATTTTATCAAAATAAGAAGTGATGCAAGCCTATGAGATGCTACATAAGTTACATAGGCCTGAGTCCCTCATTCTAAGCTCCAGTCAGCAAACCAAGGCTTAACTCAGTCACCCTCTGTACATGCTCCTATCTCAGAACTTGAAGCCTGAGGAGAGCCAATCATAACACAATGGCTTCATTTTCTCCTGTAGCTTATTTCCTCTAAGTCAAAGCTAAGCCAAGGAAGGAACACTATTCTGTGTCAATAAATGAGAAAAGTAGCCTTTCTTTAAGATTACCATGTCCTATTTATAGAAGTCATTTTGCTCTCACTCTTCTAAGCTCCCTTCCATTTTAAGGATTGTATGTTGTCTGATTCATGTAGTTCTTTAAAAATCTATGTGATCCAAAAAATTAATTTCCTTTGGATTTTTTTTTTGGAAGTTTGGGCTATGAGGAGAGTATCAAAAGGTTATTGAATGCTAATGACTCTGGAGTCAAGAAGAAATTCAGAAGTGTCTTCTGAACACTTTGTGTTTTCTTGTCTCCCTACCATCTCCAAGGTGTATGGATGAGTTCCTCTCATATCTGAGCTCCACTCTTTTTGTGTTTGGGCTCTCTGATTTCACTAGCTGTTAGTCCAAAGGTTAGTGGGTTAACCTCATTGATCAGAAAATTCAAATTTTCAGCCTGAGTCCCTAGACTTTTGGTACAATTTCATTTCTGCTACTGCTAATTACTTAGTCCTGTGCACAAGGTTAAGAAGTGAAATGATAAAGATGGGATCCTTATGTTTATCTAACAGTTTGATTCTCTTCACTCTGGCACTCTGGCATATTACAAGCTCAAAATTTATGGGGCTGGAAGTTATATCAATCTAACAAAATGGCAAAATCTCACCAAAGACAACCTGGAATTTCCATATTCATTTTGGAAAATATCCACTTAGATTAAGTTGCTCATCACTCTATTAAAGAAGCTCCAAAATGGAACAGCTGAATGGAATGCCTACTTTATTTAGTACTCAGAATTTACTAAGATAATACAAGACTGAAAAAATAGTTCCATTAAAGGATTCTTTGCAAAAGACAAATGAGAAATTGTAAGCTCATAGGATTTCTCTTTTCTTTATTTCTATGTTTTTGTGTCTGACAAGTAGCTAAATCATTTTTAATTGAAGCTATAAGCTCTCTATTTGTGTGTGTCAGTATGTTTGTCTGATATTTTCCTACCTTTGAATAGTATTGCCAAAGTAACTTATGAATTTCCTTTTAAAAGCTCTATTCAGGGGCCAGCTGTATAGCCCAGTTGGTAGGGCCCTGGTTTACCACATGGGAGGCCCCAGGTTTGGTCCCTGGGCCTCCTTGAATGGAGTGGACTGCCTTGAGAAGGCAAGCCAATGTGGGCAGGGCATGCTGCTGTGGGCAGGGCATGCTGCCATGGGAAAAGGAAAGCCCCCACAAGCAAGGGAAAGCACACACAAGCAGGTGGGCTGCCACACCAGTGAGCTGACTGAGCAGGTCACCCCAGCAGGGGGAGACAAGCAGACACAGAGGAACACAGAGAAAACTGAATGCAGCAAAAACAAGCAAAAAGGGGGGGATGAATAATAAATAAATAAATAAATAAATAAATAAATCTTTTTTTAAAAAAGCTCTATTCAAATTGGCTTAAAGATAAGCACATATATAAATTAAGATTCCTATAGTTACAGAAATTAAGGAAAACAAACTACTAACATTTTTAGTGAAAATAGAGAATTCATAGAATAAAATCCAATTTAAAAAAAATTGAAGTTCATGTAATTTAGGCAAACCATATGCAAACACAATTGATTGAATATATTTTTTTAAAGATTTATTTATTTATTTTTAAAGATTTATTTTTATTTATTCCCCTCCCTCATTGTTTTTAGTTTGCTGTCTGCTCATCTTCTTTTTAGGAAACACCAGGAACTGAACCCAGGGCATCCTATGTGGGAGAGATGTGGCCAACCACTTGAGCCACCTCTGCTCCCCTGATTAAATATAAACTAAATAAAAATAACTATGTATTTGGATTTATCAATACTAAGTAGAATATAAGCATACAATTTTATTCTAGTTTGATGTGTTCTTCCTAATTTTATGCAGCATTCTTATAAAATAATACATCATTATATCTACTAGATCTTTAAGATGATCAAAAAATATAAATTGAAATTTCAAGGATGTTGGGTTGAAGACAGTTTACAAAACTTTTTGATAACAAATATGTAAGGTATGCAGGATGTGTTTTGTTAAGGGAATGTAAAATAGTTTTGTCTAAAAGGAAAATGACACATTGTTACAGAGTGAGAAACAGGAATATGTAGGACCACCCAAATAGATGTAGAATGTTATAGGCTTTCAGAAAAGGAATTTTATCTGTCAAGGTGAAGGGTGGTTAAGATTTCTAAGAATATTCTTATCAGACAATATTTTCAGGCAAAACAAGTATTTGATTTTCTTTCTGTTACAATGACAAAGTATCCTTGGATTATTGGTCTGCTCTTAATAGGAATTAATAAAAGGTTTTCCTAAAACTTCTGAGTAATCTTCTTAGAAGGTAAGATTGTGTATCTTATCAGAAAAATCTCCTGTGCTTTATATCCTTTATATAAACATCCTTTTTTTGTTTGAGAATGTCTTCTCACTTTTGATATAATGTATTTTTTACCATCATGCTACCTCCTCTCTTTACTTTTAAAATATTTTGTTGTAACTTTCAAGTGGGGAACTAAATATTACTTCACAGTTTACAATGATCCTATTTATTAAAATGTTAAAACTTGACAACTTTTGACAGTTTCCTTCCAAAATTGAACCATAAATAATATCTTCTTGATCTCAAACTCTCATTGGGATTTTACAGAAGGCCCTTGGAAAAATCATGAAGGATTTTTTTTCACCTTGTAAAGAGAAATAATAAAATTGTTAGTTTTATCTGATAGTTTATCAGTTGTATAAGAAGAGTTATCAAATGAAAAAGGACCTTGTAACTTTCTGTGGGTGAAATTATAGGAAAAATGTTATCATGTTAGATTTTAGTTAACCCTTAGGGCCCTTCCCTCAAGAATGTAAGACTCCTGATAACCCTTAAGGCTCTTCCATCTGGGTAAGCCAGATATTTCCCCACCTGCCCACAGATTCTTAGGATTTCCCTACCCTTTGTAACTTCCCAATCGCCCAACCAATCATCTTCCACCCCGTCTACCTTTCAAGACATTTCCCCACAACCCTGATATTGCTTATATATTCTGTAACCACCTTGGGTGGGGGTTCCATGGCATTGCCTATGTTGGGAGGCCTGGACCCTAGCTCAAGCTAGTAATAAAGCTCCCTTTTGCTATTGCATTGTAGATGTGGTCTCATCTGTGCATCTGGGGATCTGAAATTGGGCACAACAATCAGTATAAACATTTCAGAAATTATATAAAGTTCTTAGAGACTTGTCAATATCCTCACTGTCCATGGGTTGTCCAAGTACTGATAATCCTGATATTAGACAGTAGTATTATTGGTCTACTGTTCAATTGTTCTTAAAATAATGTTTTGTGACCTTTCATCTGATTGCTCATGTTTAAAAAATAGCAATGTTAGCCATGGACATTTTAAGTTTTCTATCATCTACAGATAGCTTTTATTCTGGTGCTTCCCTGAAATCAGCTACAGGCAAGTATGCTTTATCTTCAACAAAAAGGCTGTGTCAGAGACCTATGGAAAGGACTATGCCATGTTCTCCAAGACACCAGCTTCTATTGACATTCCTTAAATAACTTTGGAGCATATCACTGTACTGAGTCAAGACCTCCAGAAGTTTAGTGAAGAAGCTGATAGATTCTTGAGATTGATTGCAGAAGATCTAATGAAACACAGATTAATTAGTTAGGGTTAAATGAACTGATAAAGAATGATCATAGTTTTTTTTGGATTATTACTAATATTTTATTGTTTTATTTTCTAGATACAAGGGATCATTTACTGAATTAAGCTATCTATAATTCATGAAACATTCATCTTTCTCTCCTTGCCTAACCCCTCCAGAATTTCTAAATTAATTGAAGAACCCAGCCTTTCCTTGCCCCAAATTTTACCTTTAGCCCGTTTATTCATACCATTACTTTTAGGAAACACAAATTCTCCCCATATGAAATTGCTCCTAGCAGACCTATCTTTGGGAATAAATTAAGAACTAATCACTTATTATCACACAATGACATGACCCAAGTTGCAAATCCTTAAAGCATTGTGCCAAGGATTATCTTTAACAAGTAAGGACAACTTTCCTTTACCACATGACAGATACTACATTAATCACAATCTGTTACCAGGATAAAGGGTATACTGGAAATGACACAGGCAAAAGACAGCCCTAGATTCTTATTAAAAGGAATCCTGCCAAAAACTCCTAACTTCTGATTATGCTACTTAATTACAGGGTGAGCCATGGGTCCACATTACTCAACTAAAAACCTTCATCAGGAGGGAAGATGGCATTGACGGTATAAGTTTGCACTCACCGGCTCTCAGGAAGGGGGTGGACGATTGGGAGCAAGAGCAGAGGAGTGCAGTCTTTGGGGGAGCTTGGGGCACAGGAATATTGGCACCATCGGTCTGGAGGCAGCTGGAGTGTGAGTTGAGCCATGCAGCATAAAATTGTGGGTTCTTTTTGCCCCGGCGGGTAACACAGGGTGTGGGGTTCTATCCCCAGAAGAGGGGACAGGGAGGTTCATGGCCTCACCAGCAGACATGTGAGGGGGGTGGTGGGCCCCAAGAGTGGGAGGGTCTGATGGGGGTGGAGAGGGTTTC
>PVKH010029355.1:0-12673 GCA_004027955.1 Chaetophractus vellerosus | reverse complement strand
AAAGACTAGAAGTAAATGGCTAAGACTGGACAGGAGACAGCGTGAAACACTGAGAACCAGCCAACTATGGCATCAGTCCCAAAATAATGGGGAAGTTGATTGGATTCCATTTAAAATATCAACACAGGCAAGAACCCGAGTCACAGGCAGAAGCTGTAGATGAGTGGAAGATGAAAGGTGAGTGGCAGGCAGGATGCAGATGGGTAGGGCATGGATCTTGTGCATATAAAATGGCAGGCATGCTTGGGGGACTTTCAGAGCTCCTTCACCCAAAATTCAAAAATATTTATTAAGGATCTGCTTTACGCTTGGTAATAGGAGTACATCATGAGGCATAAAAGACATTCTTTTCATCCTGCCCGGGCAGGGAGGTGTCAGACATTAAACAAGTGCATGGTTTTTCATTTATCAATCAGTGCTAGGAAAATAATAGACCAGAATGACATAATGGTGAGCAAAGGAGTGTGTGTGAGGGGACTCCGTGGGATCTGGGTTGTTTTGGAGAGCTCCGTGGAGAAGGCAGGAGCCAAGAGCAGAATCACAGCCAGCAGCCGGCCTGCTGGGTGGAGGGAAGAGCCAGGGCAAAGCTAGAAGGGGCCCTGGAATGCATGAGTGACAGAGAACGTGGGGAGATGGAGCGGCCAGATCTTGTCGGGGCCTTGTACACAAAGTCATCCGTTCAATGGATGGCTGTCCCCGGGTTTAACATGATGATATCACAGCTTATAGACCAATCTCGCTTTCATTTTTTATGAACTTCATTAAGATTTATTAACGTTAGGCAAATCTACTCGATTTCATGCACAGTGTAGGGTTAAAAAAAATGAGAGTTATTCATTTAGCATCTACAGAACGCTCTGTTTCAGTGAGAGATCTTTGAGATCTCTTTCTCATGAAACATTCCCCCAAACCACACTGTGAAACCAAGCTAACATTTCATTTTTCCTGTAGAATTAGAAATGGCGGTGGTTGGCCCACATGCGAGTCTGCAAGAGTCTGGAATCTTGAACTTCCTGAAGCCCAGCTGGGCCCTCCTTGCTTCTTGGACCCCAGGGCTTGTCACCTCTGCCCAGGTGTTACACCTGTGCTGCCTCAATCCCATGGAGCATGTATATCTCTCTTTTCACTGTGGTTTGGCATATATGCATAGATTCATTTGTGGTCTCTATTTTCTCAACTACACAAGGTATTGTTATTCTAACTCTGCTAGGACTCTGTTGTCATTATAGGAATTCTTTATTTTAAGAAGAGCATCTAAAATACATTGTTTGCACACAAGGATGACTGGATTATAGAAGTTATGTTTCTGAATATTTTATTAGTTTTCTGTAGAGCAGCCATAAATTCTTATTATGAACATGGGAGAAATTGCAGCCATTTGCCATTTCTCTCTTTCACTGTGGGAAACCCATCCCTTAGTGTGTTTGCTGCCCTGCTGGCTTCTCTGTCTCACCCGTGGGGCTGTGAGACTCTTGAAGCTGGGACTCTTCATTGCACCAGCAGCAGTGTACCTGACCGCAGAGGGCATTCAGCAAATGTATTTAAAATATCAAACGACTGTCCCATTCTGCAATCAGAATCTATGGGGATGACAAAGTAAGGGGGCTTAGTAGATTAAGCAGGACGTGGGCAATCAGTTTAATTCCCCTTTCTTTGTTCTCCATTACCTGAGACATTTAATAAGCTGGGCATCTGTCCTCACCAAGTTAGAGGTGTCTCTTTCAATATGCACGTAGTCTCCTCCCAGCACGCTCTGCAGATACTTAGCAATGAGATCATTACCTAGCTATGAGAATTTAAAACAACCTTCTTCCTTAGAAAATGTGCAAGGACATGAAGACAGGGGAAGTCATAAGTCTTAGTCTTGACCTGTTTTGATGTTGCTGTTGTTATATTTGCCTGGCAGGCATTCATTCACTCATTCATTTTTTCATTCATGCCAGGAGCATTTGCCAAGCACTCATTATATACTTGGTACTGGACTGAGAAATGAATAGGACACAGCTGCTCTCCTGCCTACCTCTGCTATTCAGTTTCTTTCTGAACCACTTGAGTTCTCCAGCAACTAGTTTTATGATTTTTAATGAGTATCTTTTTGCACGTCTCAAATCCTCTAAATTGAGTTTGTCGCCTTCTTTATCAATTCACCGAATCTCCTGACCAATATTTTCCCAGTAAATTCAGGAGGTGCTCCATCCCTCACCCAGTGTTTATCAAAAATCCTAGGCAAGCTCGCATGATGGATTGGGCTTTCCCCATGTGCCTGGCACGTTCTACCGTGTCAGTCTCATGCAAGTCTCACACAGCTTCAACGATGGGAAATGTTCTTACCCCAGTCTGAGGGAGGAAGGAGACAGGCCCATCAGATGAGGTCTCTGGGCCAGGGTTAAGTTCAAAGCCCCTGCTGTCAGCCACTCTGTATTGCCTTTAAGTCACTATCATTCAAAGGAAATGTAAGGACTGGAAAATGGACTTCAAAGATGTATAAAATAAGCAGCACTTACAGCACAGATTGAATCTTTACTGTTGAGACTTTGTGGAAGTACATGCCCTTGTACTCTGGGAAGATTCCATAGGCCACGAGTGCCCAGTGCCTAATGAGCCCTTAATGAAGACCTGTCAGTTAAACGATAGGAGTGTTCAGACCTCCAGTGTCATCCTGTCCATGCGACAACGGTTAAGTCACCCTGAAAGGGAGGCCTCAAGCATATACAAGGCATGAAAACCAATGGCTGGCGGTGGGCGTGGGGGAGCAGATCAATACCCCAATCTTAGGACCAGTTCACAGAACATGTTTTATACCCCCGTTAGCCACAAAATCATTTCTTATCCCAAATTCAGGATAATGAAGATAATTCGATTCCATGAGTAGAAGCTTAATTCCAGTTCAGACCCAGAGTGGAGAGGCCACAAGTTACTTCCATTGCTTCCCCTGTAACTAACTCATGGGCTGTTTAACAAGCATGCTACCTCATCTCTGACTTTTATTGGTATTAGTATGTTGAGGAGGCAAAGAAAATACCTTCCTAGCAGGGGCAGTAAATCCCAACATTTATTTGCTTAGTAGATTAGCTAGTAAGTTATACAATGGAGGCTAAAAAATATATTTTAGCTGCTATTTCAGGAGCTATCATACAGTTCAGCTCAGGAACAAAGCAGTGTATCCAAAAGTCCAATTATTAAAAAACTGTGTCAGGCAGCCCAGTATTCTATACACTGAGACAATTTCCCCTCTAGGATGCTTGCTTCGAGCTGAACGGAAGTGTAGCCTGTGGTTCAAGGAAACTAATATCATGACCTATATTTTCAACATTATCAGGCCACTGGCAAAACTGTCCTTTTCTAGAAAATAGGGATAATGAGCAAAATGAGCTCAAAGAGAGGTCTTGCTTTGAATAGGAGCTGACACAAGGCAGCTTCATCATGGGATTTTCCAAACAGGCTGATCTCAGTGAGGAAAGGGGAGACAGGAGTGCAAGCCCCTTCCCCACCTTTCGGGGTATGAGCAGGACAGGAGGAAACAGAGGTGAGGATGGGGGTTCTTGAGGAATCGGCCCCTCCAGGGGTCCTCCCCAGGCATAAACTGCTCAGGCAGATCCACAGCTGTAGTTGCCAGAATCTTAAAGAAGATTAAAACTGAGAACCCTGGAAACTTATGTAAGCAGCTGGATAATTTTCTGGAAAAGATTCATTAGCATTTAAATCACAAGCTCCATGTGCTTAAGCTCCACTTATCAAGTCTACAGTGCCTGGGAGACATTTAGCCTCCTCCCCATGATAAGGTCTTCTTATCTCTTTGAGGGTCCCTCTCCTAGGGTTTCAGGGGAGAAACTCAATTATCATTCCCACCTTGTTGTCCAGTGAGCTTGGCACTCTAGCACAGTTCATTTACATTCTAATCAAGGCAAAAAAAAAATCCTCTAGATAAAGTCTCCCATGGAATTTTGCAAGCAAGAGATGAAATCTGTCTTAAAATCAATGCCCCAGAGAATATGCACTGAGACTGAGTATTTTGATGACCTAGGAAATCTTAAAATATATTGATTTGGCCGCCATCTGAATGCTCCTCTCCAGCATCGTGGAATGATGGATTAGATTCAAAGTCCAATAGCCAGAAACTTGCAAAGAAGAAAATCTTTCATCTAAAAACAAAGTCACTTCCCCACTTTCCAGTGGCCATCTCTAAAGTCCCAAGGTGGAATGACGTACGAGCCAGTGTCAGGCAGACATCTTACGGGAAAACTTTGATGCCCGGGATGAGGCCGTGTATGGCCAAGGAAGGGGCAGTCACAGAACCATTTTTTTTTTCACTCAAGAGCTGTGTTGCTTCTCCTCGCTACTTTTCCTTTGCTTCATCTGTAAAGTGACCTTGAGCTATGTGCATTCATTCGAGGAGCTATATGTGCCGGAGTTTGCAGCAGGCTCCAGGGATGGGTCCAAAGTAAACAGCCCTGCCCACACCCTGCAGAGACTTCCAGGCACGCGGCAGCTATAAACGTGGCAGCGGAATAATGACGCAGGTTGGCGTGCTCGGTCTTGCTCTTTTGAAACGGCTCCGTTAGTGCTGAGCAGTCAGTCCGAAGTATTGTGTTTAGAAGTGGCCAGGGTGTTTTGAAATATAACTCCTCTGTGAGACTCAGAGAATTCAAAGATGGGAAGGGACCATCCAGGAGCTTATGTTGCCTTTGGGCTGGAGCCCCAGGAAAGCCATTCCAGATAATGGAGTCTGTCCCCTTTTCCACACAATTCCAGGAAAGGCAAAACTGCAGCCCACTCCAGTATCCAGCATTCTTTGCTGCCATAACATCCTTCTCCTTAGTTTCACTGCGTGTTTGAGCTAGCTTAGTCCACCCCATCTACTTGCTGCCTCTGGTCCCAGACTGAAAGAAAATGGAACCCATCTGGCACTGGCCTCAAAATACCTAAACTTTACATTTGAAGACGGTAAACATGTGAAATCCAAATTCCTCATAACCCATGGCCCTTCAGATTGAATAATCCAAGTCATCCTGGTCCAAGTTCAGAAAATTCCACTGAAGGGTTATGCTATGACATGAAAAGGGCCAAGGGGAGGTTGAGACAGAAAGTGGTAGGACTCTGCTCTAGGAGCCTGCAATTGAAAGCCTAGAGCAGCCATACTTGAGATGAGTGAAGTCGAGATCAAAGTGCAGGAGAGACCTCAAGGGAGAAGACCCTTAGACTAGAAGGTACGGTCGAGCATGTTTACCCAGGTGGTTCTGGGCAAGTTTGAATGATGTACATTGGATCACAGTTATTAAGGGTCAAGGACGAGGCTCAAACTACAACTTCTGAGTCCAAACCTAGTGTTTTCTATCTCCTAAGGGCCTTTGAAGTGCTTGAACATCAGATGAATGTTTCAGACCATAGGAGAAAGGAAAAGAGTCCCCGGATGGGGAAAGCCAGGGAAAGCTCTCTGGAGGGCTGGGCCCCAAAAGGCTTGGAGCTCTGGCCGACTGCCGAGAACTGCAGGCAGTTCACCCGCACTGCCTCAACATCAGTGCACTCATCCAGAGGCAAAGACTGACTTCTTCCTTGGCTCTTCGCAGATCCAACCACCAGGAGGAATGCCAAGGCCGGGCCCACGGCGAGAAACCGGTACGCCAGCCAGTGGACGCTCAACAGACCTCACCCCACCATTTCCACACACACCCTCACCACCGACTGGAGGCTGCCGACACCCAGGGCTGCGGGATCCGTGGACAAGGAGAGCGACAGTTACAGCGTCAGCCCCTCCCAAGACACAGGTGAGGCCCTGCCCTCTCCCTCCTGCATCTTTGGGTACCAGAGGAGGCCCCAAACCTTGCCCTTGTCCCCGTCTTGTACGGGCACTTGCTCTCGTTTAAAGACCGCTTCAAACGATGCAGCCGTTTGTCTAACAGCCACCCGTGTAACTCGGCAGCGTGGGTAGACCCAGGGCTGAACGCATTCTGCCAAACAGAACCAAAGGGGTTTATTTTGCAGGTCTTCGATGGCAGGCCCATGCTGCTCTCTCCTGTGAGTTCCTGCCCCACTGGGAGGAGGATAGAATTTTTTTTAAGTTTTCACCCACACAACTGTGATAATTCCCAGTTACCTCAGAGGGAGTCTGACCCACGGCGGGCTCCAGGACTAAGATCATGCGCATAAAGTTTCATGACAAGTTCGTGGCACCCTTTTCGGGGAGCATGGGCTGATCGTGTGACAATTAAACAAGGGCTGATTATAAGGTATCTTAGACCTAGATCACCTCGTCCGTGTCATCAACCACCAAGATTTCACTTCTGAGAGGAGATAAGGCCTAAGAATAGCACTGAGTTGAACTCCCCCTTAGTTTCTGAAAAGAAATTATATTTGAACCTAATAGCTGTAGGAAATTTAAATACTCATTTTTCCTTTGTTCTTGATGATAGACTTCAAAAACAGTGTTCCAAAGATGGAGTGTCACGATGTAAATTTATCTTTATGGTTGTTAATTCTTCTTAGAAGAGTCTCAGAGTTTCAGAGGTGACTTCAGAGCTCTTTAGTAGGCTTACAACACAGAGTCCCTCTGACCAGTTAAAAGGCACGTTTGCACCTGCCATTGTGCTGCTGCTCTCTAAGCCCCCATCAAGGGGGTCAGGTCTGGAAACTCAAAGGGTGAGTTCCAGGGAGGGGGTAACTTTCTGCCAGTGCTAACTGATGTGCAAAGTCACATCTACATTTCTAACCATCCCCAAGTCTGCTCCATCTCCACAGTGTCTTGCTTCCCCAAGTCTGAGGCCTGAGGAGCTGAACTGCCCTGCTCAAATCATCTATGGCAGTTAGAGTCCCTATGGTATAGATTGATGTGCAAGTCAGAGCAGAGGGGGGACACTACAGCTCATTCACAATGCAGTCTGAAAGCAGAATTTTTTAAGGACGGTGCATGACTGATTTATGGAAATACCCTAGGCTGGGGACATCTGACTGCAACAATTCAGTTAGAACAAAGGTTTGTTTATGAAGCTGGCCTCAGTGAGTGACAGATGCAAGAGTCCTCTGTTCTGTCAGGTTGTAGAGTGATCTGGAAAAATTAGCCAGAAGCCAGGTAGGGCTACCCTCTAGGTTCAAATTTAAGGTGAAAAGGTCGCCCATCTTGTTTTCCCTTGTTCCCGACATAGATCGAGCAAGAAGCAGCATGGTCTCCACAGAAAGTGCCTCCTCCACCTACGAGGAACTCGCCAGAGCCTACGAGCACGCCAAGATGGAAGAGCAACTGAGGCACGCCAAGTTCACCATCACAGAGTGCTTCATTTCAGACACATCATCTGAACAGTTGACGGCAGGGACAAACGAGTACACGGACAGCCTGACCTCCAGCACCCCTTCAGAATCGGGGATCTGCAGGTTTACTGCATCTCCCCCCAAACCTCAGGATGGAGGAAGAGTGATGAATATGGCGGTTCCAAAGGCGCATCGGCCAGGTGAGAAAAGGCATGGGTGGGCCCTGACGAAGGAGAGCTCACCTTCCTCATTCATATTTGCCTACTAGGAAATCCCTTCTCAGTGTTCAGACTGTTCCATTGATTTCAATTGCTGCAAACAAAGCTAATTGGCCTAAAGCAACAGCAGCCATGTGTTTTGCTTATGAATCTGAAATTGAGTGGGGGCAGCTCATCCCATGCTGCTCCATCAGCTGGGGAGGCTCAGTTGCAGCTGGAAGATGCTATTCCAAAACGGCCCACTCACCTGGCAAGGTGGTGCTGTCAGTCTTTTCTGTCTAGATGTGTCCACAAGTTGGCTTAGGCTTCTTTGTGTCATGCTGACTGGAATCTAGGAGCAAGTGTCCCAAGACATAGAAAGTGGAAATTGCCCGTCACTTAGGCTGGGCCTGGAAACCAACCCAACATTACTTATGCCATGTTCTACTTTTCAAGCAGAGCACAGATTCAAGAGAAGGAGGCATGGAGACCCCCACCTCTTGATGAGAAGATTGTCAATAATTTGGGAGCTGTATTTTAAACCTGACACACCAGCTGCTTTCCAAAGGACAGAGGTCTTACCAGTGAGCCAGCGTTTGGCACTTGGCTTCACTAAGTTACCCAAAGTGTAACAATAACTGGCTATTGTTAGGTCAACCTTGGGTTGGGTCTGTGAGTGGGGGTTGCCGTGGCTGAGGCTTACAAGGTCTGGCAGGTAATGTGAATGAGTGAAGGGGGGGAGAAGAAGACAAGGGATTGATAGGGACACAGACAAATAAAGAGCTCCTGGGTTGTCTAACAGGAACAGGCTCTAGCAAGCTCCCTCCAACTTCAGAGAGAAATGGGGGCTAGTTTTTCAAGAGAAGTCAGAAATCTTGTTTTTATATGGAAGAGTTGACTTAAATATTTTCAAGCCATTGTACAGGGCAAACCAACGTCTTTGGACTGGATGCTACCCCTGTCAGGTAGTTGTAATTACCACCTGAAGAATCACTTCTTCACTCCATAATAGCTGCCTATAGACTTTACTTTGTGGATTTGCCTATCCAGTCTTATTGAATCCAGTTTTATTTCTCCATCCACCCATTTTCTAAACTATTGTGCAGGTTCCATTTCAAACATTTATCTTCCCTCTTGATTTACTGCAATTCCCTTGGGTTTTAAGGCATTCAGGCCCAGCTGAAATGAGTCTTATAAATACATAAAAATATAAAAAATAAGAGTCATCTGTGCTGCAAATAATCTTCTAAACCGAGTCAAGATTCATGCCAGCAAACAATAAAGAATGATGGCTTCATTTATTTTCATTCTGCCTACCTCCTCAGGGAAGAGGATGAGCTGTTATTTGTATTTTTACTCAAGTAGTTTTTGGTGTTGGCATTTATTTGCAAGGCAAATGCAGAAGAAATGCAGCATAAATGCCATGGCTTTTTGTGGCTGGACAGCCTGAGGGTGAGGGCAGGAGAGGAGAAAGGTGACTGTGGGCTATTGTTTATCCCTGCCTGGCTTCAGTGGCCTCATCTGTAAAATGGGCATAATATCAGTGCCTACACTTAGGGATTGTGTGCGATGTAGCGTAGTAGCGTAGCACGGACTACGTGGCTAAAGAAAACGTGCTCAGCAGTATTAGCTGTCATTTCTGTGGTTAGCCTGTTGAATTTCGAATCGCCAACCAGGTGATTCCAAGGGAACGTCCATTGTGCTGCTGGCTGCCCTCTGCCTCTTTTTGTTCCTTTCACTTTGGTAGTCACTGAAGTCCTGGCAAGCATCCCCGTTATTTGCATATCGCCCAATTAATGCTTTCTGCTTCCATCTAAGATTCGCGGCCACAATGTTCTCTTTGTGTGTGATTTGGGGCCTAGAACGAGTGTCTGGGCTAAATGACTGTCCTATTTGTGAAGGCCTTTAAATAATTAAAGGTTTGGAGTTTCTTTTTCTTGGCACGTTTTTCACAGTGGTGCATTAATGTTGAGACAAACAACAACAAAAAAAGATTGAACTTTGCTCATGACCTTGTTCCCTGGATTTGACAGAGCAATTGAAAGAGTACAGCTGAGCGAGTTACTATAGTCATATGGCAGAGTAAAATTATTTTATAGCCCAAGGATATGAAAAATTTTTTAAATCATTGGAAGTGCCATTGTCCACAGACTTCATTTTGTCTACCCTAGATGACTGTGCTATTATTGAACATGTGATATGCTTTTTTAAATTAAATTTTTTTAAATTTATTATTTGTGTGTATATATATATATATTAGGATACATTGATTACATAAATGTTACACAGAAATTTTAGGAGTACCCATATGCCCCACCTCCCACACCTCCCACAACCTCCCACATACTCAACCCTCAGTGTGGCACAACGCCTGTGATAGATAGACACATTTTGGGGCTTTGTCATCAAGCATGGACCACAGTTCAGACTGTAGACCACCCTCTCTCCCATACAGTTCTGCATGATACATGATGATATAAAATGGCCTATATCCTCCATTGCAATGTCACCCAGCACAATTTTGGGGACTGACAAGTCCCCAAAAAAGCCCCCGTATTACAATTGCCCTTCCCTCTCCCTGCCCCCAAAGCGTCCAGTGGCCCCTGGCTCCATGCTTTTAAAAATATATTTCACCGTCCTGGAAGCTTTTTCTGTTGCTCCTTTCCAAGGCACACAAGTGCTACATTGGACCCACAATACAAGGTTACAAGTTATCATTCTTCTGCCTGGAGGATGTATCAAAATTAGCAGAGCCTTGAGCTGTGCTTGGAGAAGACTTTACCTGGGTTTCCTCTTGGCTGTGATGATATCAGTTAGTCTCTGCTCCTGTTCATGTCTTCCACATCTCTAGAGAACTTTCTTCCTTCCATTAGTTCCTCTTCTTTTGTGATGAGCCGTTTTTCCTTAGCTTTTTCTTGTTTCTGTCTCTTGTATCAATCTTTGCCCTCCCAAACTTTCAAACTCTCTACAAAATCAGGATCAAGCTAAATGAACTCCAGGAAAACAGGAAGCATGTCTTAGTTACCTTCATATTTCTCTCCCAGTATCCAGCAGAGTGTCTGGCAGGCACATATTCAAGAAATATTTTTGGATCAATTAATAGTTTTGAATATGTATATTTATATATATGTATCTCAGTGCATATATGTGTATTTGTATTTATCTATATGTATGTGTATATAGGGCAATTTTGTCATTATCACAACTGTGATATACTCATTCATTCAATGATATTTATGAACCACTTACTATGTGCCAGACCCAGCATTACATGTATGTGTAATACATACAAACACACGTATATGCATGTGCATTCATGCACAATATACATACATACACACCTAGCACTGTGCCTGGCACGTAATAGGTGCTTCATAAATATCATTAAATGAACAAATATATCGTGGTTGTGGTAATGAGAAAACTAATCAATTGGCTAAAATATTATAATTATTAGAAATTACTAGTAAAATGCAAGAGGACATTTACATCTACTCCATCTTCCAGGAGAACTTTAAACCAAGTGGATCATTTTCTGTTCTTGTCCTTGAACCATAAAGGAATTTCTCCTGCAGATGAGGGGAGCTCTCGCTGAAATGTGGAGGACTCATAGACATGGAGGCAGACTTCCCAACCTAGCTGTAGGCTTCGAACAATACCTGAATTTCAAATCTTATGCATTCTTAGGACTTGTATTTTTAAATGAAATGCCAACCATGTGATGGTTTTGTTTTTCCATAAAGGATGATTATTGCAATCTTTAGACAACAACAAACAAAACCCCTATTCCTCTGAGAAACAGCAGGCAAGTTTACCAGCTTTTCCCTCTTGGTCACGGTGCTTTCCAGTACTTCACAGTGCCTATTCTTGGTTTCAGGTAGGACTGTGAGCCAGTTTCCAACATCCTTGGGTTACTGCTGCTGCTTTATTCATGATGTTTATCCCATGCAATCAAGAGATGCCATTGCATGAAGCTACTTAGATCAATTTAAAGCTTCAGCTCTGCAACCCAATCCTACCGCCTGGCCTGGCTGGAGGAGGCCAAGCGGCAGCCCCTTCACATCCCTGGGCTTACACTCGCTGGCACCCCAGGCTTACCCAGGCACACCTCAGCGCCTCCGGGGTGAAGGCATTTCAGCTTTGCCAGCTGGCAGTGGCTACCACCTGTTACTTGTGGATTCCTCTGAACAACCAGACTTAATATGAAGCAGTTACAGGATTTTAACTTTAGTTTCCATTCATCCCATCACTCTCCTTCTGCACATAGAAGCAGAGGGTGGGGAGGGAGAGGGGGTCTGGGCTGTGTGGGGAGGCTGGCACCCTCGCCAGAAGGACAGGCCGACCTGGGCTAAGGCTGGCTGTCTTGTTCTCAGGGCTCATTTTGATCAAGCCGTTTTCCCTCTCAGAAGTCGAGTGGCTCTCATGTTGTCCCTTGAATCAAAATTAGACTCCAGAAGCTTCCTCTCCAAGAACCCATCCCCCATCTCACTCTGTCTGCGGCTCGGTCCATCTGGGCCTAGAACTCTGCTCCCCACAGCTAACCTGGCTCAGAGACTCTTGCTCCCACTTCAGGAAATCAAGGCTTCACATTTCATCCCCCTCCAAAAAACTGCATCTCTCTCCTTCCCTTTCTGCCTTGGGTACTGCAAACAGGGTCCCATGCCTTGAGACATTGCACCCCCTTCCTTTTTTCTGTGCATCGTTAAAATTAAATTCTGAATTTCTTCTCATCAATGTTATTCCAAGAGCTATGAAAGGCTCTCCTCTCAAGAGTAAGTATCTTTGATGCCTGCACACAGACACAGACACGTTTGCATGCTCACACATGCACACTCACACACACATCTGCGTGCTCTGGGCCACACCCCTCTAGACCTAGCACTGCTTCTTCCCTCCCAGCCCCCCTGCCCCCCTTTCTTCCTTCAGCATATATTTCTTGAGCACGCTTCCTAAATAACCAGCACTGTTTTAGAGCTGGGGATACAGCAGTAGGCAAGACTGACAAAAACCCCCTTTTCAAGGGCCCTGGGAAGGAGACAGACAATGATCGAGAAAACAAATAATACAGAGATACAGATCATGCTAAGTCTGGGAAGAAAAGTAAATCAGAGGAGGGGGAGAAAGAGAAGCAGGGGGTGTTGTGGAGAGGATGATCCAGAGAAGCGACTTGGAAGAAGTGAGAAGTGAGCGTAACCTAAATGATGTAACAGTGGGAACCTAGCAAGATCCCAAGG
>PVKH010029354.1:0-12692 GCA_004027955.1 Chaetophractus vellerosus | reverse complement strand
AGTTCCTCCCACAGATCCAGGTCACAGAAGAGGAATTAAGCTTTCATAGCAAAGAAGGCATTCTATTCATGGTGTAGTGGCTTGGAGATATGTACCCCAGGAAAACATATTCTTAGACCTGGTCCATTCCTGTGAGTATGAACTCTTGTAAATGGGACCTTTTGATGAAGTTACTTCAGTTAAGGTGTAGCCCAGCTGAGCTGGGACAGTTCTTAATCTTATTACTGAAAGCCCTATAAAGAAGTTCACACACCAAGAGAGAGGAGGCCAACAGGAACGGCCAGAGGCTGAATGTAAAAGGGAATCCGGAAGAGAAGGGAGAAGCCAGGAGAGGCTACCATGTGCTTTGCCATGTGACAGAAAAGCCAAGGACCAATGATTGCTGGCAGCCAGGCCTAAATGCCACAGTCTTCTGTGAGAAAATGTTGCCTTGATGATGCCTTGAATTTGGACTTCTAACCTCAAAACAATAAGGCAGTGAATTCCCATTATTTAAACCAACCCATTGAATGGTATTGATTTAGCAGCCAGAAAACAAAAACACAGTGTAACAGGATAAAAAGATGGATAGGATCCAGAATGACTTGTCAACATGGTGCTGGGAAATGTAATGGTGTAACTGCCTTACTTCTGGTACTTTCTTTGTGAAATACAAGTCAAGGTTGATTTCAGAGAATCAGGGACAAAGGGAGATGTCAGAAACCTAAAGAGATTGGAATAGGTCTGTGACATTGAAAATGATAACTAGAGGGATGATGTGGTGAGCTTGCTGGAAGTGCCCAGCTGAGATCGGTGACAATTCTTGGGGGTACAGAAATTCTGGGCTGTATTGCTGTCATTTTAAATGATATATGTATTAAGAACTTTCCAGGTCATTAATGGTTCTCATCCAACAGTCTATTTAATGACTGCATACAATTTATTGAACTAATTCCCTATTGTTGGCAACTTAAGTCACCTTCTAAATTTCACTGTTATGGGCTCACTTTCATACTGCTTTCATACTGACCCACACTTATCCTCTTAGGATAAATTCCTAGAAATGGAAGTGCTGAATCAAACATAAAGGTAAGGTTTGTATTTCTAAGAAAGTCATATATGTGTATATTTTTAAAACATTTTTGAAAATATTTTTAAAATAGTATTCAAGACCTATAATAAAAAACAGTAGCCCCTTGCCCCAACTCTATATGCCTGAATTCATACTTCCTAAACAGAAGAGATTCCATTCTATTATCTTATTTTCCTAGTATTTTCTTCCCCATTTCTGAATTTCTTTTATGCTGTTCCATATTGACATTTCAATTTTAGGCATTACTTGTCACTTCTTACAATGGAAAATAAGTGTTTGGCTCTTTCACACACAGTATGTCCAAACACACTTTCATATATACACACTCAAACTTTTCAAACCAATATTTACTGTTCAAATTATTAAAATAATAAAAGTGTGGCTTTTTGTAACATGTATGAATATACTATAATTAAATTGTCTTTTTAATTCAATTTTTGTGTTTTGCCCTTGAGTTAATAATGATGTCAGTCTTAATTTTCCCAACAAACTTTAGTTTTCCCAACAAACTTTAGTGTTTGTCCTCCTGTTTCTCCTTTTTTTCTCTACTCCCTCTTCTTTTTCTTTTCTTTCTGGACATTTTCCTTTAGGAGTCTTCTGACTCCTTGCTTTGTCTGCACTGGGTGATTGATTTCTTTGCCTGCTTCACAGCTGGAGCCATGGAAGCATTCAGTAGATTCCCTTTGTCTTGTTCTCCAATTTGTAGAGGTCTTCCAGTTGCTTCCTGAGAAAGGGTGCTTGAGAAAAAATATTCTGAATCCTTGCATATCTGACTATTCTACCCTTAGACTTGATTGATTATTTGTCTGGGTGCTCTCCCTCATAATCTGTAATATTGCTTCATTACAAAAGTAGATTTCAGTGTTGCTGTTGTGTACTCAGTTGCCATTTTGATTAATATTTGGCATTTGACCTTCTCCGCTCTATTCCATCTGGAAGATTTTGGAATAATATTTTATTTTGTTTTATTTAAATTTCATGATTTTATCCTGAGTTGTGCATCCTTTTACATATTGGGCTAAGCAACAATAATTCATTATAATGCATACATTTATTCCCTTAATTACTGGGATGGGGGGCTAGAAAGAGGGAGGCAGAGTCCTAGGAATATTTTTTTGTGTACACACCATTAAGTGAAATAAATGATCTCTTGCATTGGGTGTGGTTTTGAGAGACTCTTCCTGAGAAAGGACTCTTCAGAAGACAAAAAAAAAAAAAAAAAAAAAAAAAAAAAAAAAAAAAAAAAAAAAAAAAAAAAAAAAAATTGACCTGCAGAGACTTTTCAAGAAAATGGAGCAATGGAATGTATCTTAGAAAATTGCAGATAAGGGATACCTGGTGATAAATCAGTTTCAGTCCAGCTTCTAGAGATCGCTTATCAGAATAGACAAGCATACCAATATCAATCAATCAATGCTGGTTAGTCAATGTAATCACGTACGGGGAATTCCCTAAATATCTTTATAAGCAACTGTGACCAGATGGCAATTGAGACTCTCACTCCTGCTCCACTGGTTTGAGATCTCCCTGCTCAAGCAGCTTCCCCTTCAATAAACCAGCAGCTTTGATAGCAATGTTTTTTTTTGTGGTTTTTTTTTTGGCAATACAGGCACGCACGCACGCGCACACATGAAAACCCATTAATTTTTCTCTTTTCCATGTTCTGTTTTGCTTTTGTTTATGTGAGTTTTTTTTTAATTTATTTTCCAAATCATTGATTTAAAATTTGTTTTAGCATTTTCAAAAATTTCAATCATTTTACTTTCTTGAATGCTTTTACTGCTCTGAGTGCGTTACCCTCTCATGTATTACCTTCCTTTTGCATTTTCTAAATTTCCTTCAAATTGCTTTTTGTTTACACTTTTTTTTTTGCATTTTTATCCTTAAAGATAGAGGTTTCCCTCAAATATATAGTGAGACCAGGGAATTGAAAACATGAGAAAGTATTACTTGAAGATATCTTAACATGGAGATTTTTTCTTGTTCAACTGATGCCCATTTGGAGACAGAAATCTGGACATCTAATGGCTCATCATAAATGCTTTCAACCAAGCTTCCCTTCAACTAACCAGTAATTGCCTTTAATTTATATTGGCTTCTGTGGTCGACATTGGAATTTTTCACCCATACTTTATTACTCCCCTCCAGGCACAGTAGGATTGCAATTACCAGTCTGCTTTAAAGATAATAGGCAAAGATGCACTATTTCTTTTTAAATAAGTCCTTATGTTGCAGTAATATTGTACCCAAAAAATGAAAGGGTATCTTGCAAATGTCTAGCACAGAAGACCACAATGTAATATTTTCACATTAACTATCTCATTTTTAAAATAAATATTCATCTTATAAAATCTAAGATGTATGTTCTTGCTTTTTTTATGTGTGTCAATAAAGTGTAATCATAGAAATAACATTGAGTGAACAAGCTAATGAAAATTTCAAAAAATACATATAAAAGACTTTAATTAGAGCACAATATACAATTGTTACTTAAAATATTTATAAGTGTTATGTTCTTATGTAAACATACACAAACTATTTCATATTCTTCTTGTCATATTTGCCTATTAAAAATAACTGTAAAGTGGGCAAACTATTTTTAATGAAATAGAACTTACATATCTAAATGAATGCTTCCTAGTTAACTAGTTAACTAGTTTACAGTATCATGTGAACCTCTAAATATTCCAATCATGCCACCATGGTACAAAACATTGAGCCAGTTATAAGCCCCACAGAAAGAAAAGAAAACCAGTCTCTACATCTCATATTTCATTCAAAATTTTATTGCTTAGCTTAATCGCACCTGTTACTTAGATATCATCTCTTACTGGTGACTTTCATACCTCTTTCTGAAAACTAAAATTTCTCTCAAAGACTAAAGATTACTACTCTTGAGGTTATTTAAAAGAATGTGTCAAATGGTGTAAGGATAATTATGAAAGAATAGTTATCAGAGTATTTTGGCTATTGATACTGTTATTTGGATTTATAAGCAAATTCTAACTTATGTATACCCAAGTCTTCCATGTAAACACAGGATAACTACTATGTAGATTAATAAATATTATATATTATTCTTTTATTAATCTGATTATCATCTAACATGGTTTTGTGCATAAGTAGTAAACAAGACAGATTCTGTGATATCATAACTGTTTGAAATGGAAGGTTTAAATTTTTGTTTTAAAAATTATGGTTTTGACCCATATTTAAACATATAGATTGTAAAGGACATGCTAAAGCAAAAACTCAGGTTTTTTTCAACTTCTCCAAATTTTGGCTTTGTGAAGGTTTTGTCTCAAATAATAATAAAAATCCATAACTTAAAATATTCCAATAAAAATTGGAAATGTGAATTTAAGTTAAGAAATGGTGTTAGACTTTAGAAAATATCTTGCCATTTATAATTCTATGGTGCAAATGCCATGTTAAACTGAACTATATGTTTTCTTCTCCTGTGTTTTTCATAGTTTTTAAGGATAAATTATTATATTTTCCAGTATTCTCAATTATATATTTGACTTCTAGAAACAGTTTCAGCCATTCTATAGTAGTTATAGTCTATTTGCCTTGAAAATAGATACTTAGGATTTAGAAAATATAACTTTTTTTATCAGAGAGTATTCAACAGAACACTGAAGTCAAAGTGCCTTGAATTTAACCCAAACAAGATTCATTCACAGTGACTTGTCTATTTATATGGAGAGTCATAAGGAGTCTACTTAAAAAGAAATATCTAATAAATGAATTTATCAGAGTCATCAGATATAAGATCATTATTTAAAAAACAATTGTATTTCCATACCCACAGCAGTAAACATCTGTAAAATGAAGTTTAACTGCAAAAATATCCTATTTACAATAACATCAAAAACATAAAATACTTAGGAATAAATTTATAAGACCTCTATAATAAAATATTACTGACTATATAAAAATATTACCAAATATTAAAGACCTAAATAAGTAGAGAGATGTTTTAGTTCTAACTTTCTGATATTAGGGTGTGATGGTTAGGCTAATGTGTCAACTCAGCCAGGTAATTGTATCCAGGTATTAGGTCCAGCAAGCACTGGGCTAATTTTAAAACCAGAGCATTTATGGACTTCGATCACCAGTGAGTTTACTGCTTGGATGGCTGATTACATCTGCATCAATCAGGGAAATTGGATCAAGAATGGATGACACTTTTATCCAATCAGTTGACTGCCTTAAAAGGGGAAGTGATTTCAACATTCAGAGAGAATTTCCCAGCTCATCTTTGGACAGCCAACTTCTCCCAGAAACTTATCAAGGACCTTTCATCCCTCTTTCATCAGAGTCCCTGACTTGTAGCCTCCCTGCGGAACCTGAAATTGTGCATCCCCACGGTCACGTGAGAGACTCTTATAAAATCTTATATTATTGACAGATATCTCCTGTTGATTCTGTTTCCCGAGAGAACCCTGACTAATACATAGGGCTTTTATATTTTTATTGCCTTAGTGTACTGGCTAGGGTTTTCTGTTCCATGAGACTATTCGCCTTGCCTTTTCTCCCAAATTAGTGGAAAGGTATTCAGCCTTAATCCTTATTTTTTACGATAGCTGCAGGGTTTTAATGAATGCCATTTTTCATATTGAGAGGTTTTGATTTTTGTTTATATGAATAGGTATACAATTTTATCAAATGCTTTTTGTCTAAATCCATTGCTATGATCATATAGCTGTCAATTGTGTTTATTAATTTCTTTATTCTGATAATATGTAAATATTAAAACAATCTCATATTCCATGAACAATTCTCACTTGGTTACAAAATGTATGTCCTTTTCATAGATATGGACGGTTTTAATTTGCTATTTTATTTAAACATTTTGTGACTTCTGATAAATATTCAATTATTAAAAATATTCTACTTAAGTCTGCCATTTTATTTTATGCCCTTTTTTGTTCCTCTCCTTTATATTTTATTTTAGTTAATTGATTAACTTTTAGAGTTTAATTTCTCTGGCAGCTTTTTGCATACACTTATTTGCATAGTCTTCAATAGCTTCTTCTCTAGGTATTACAATTTGCTTTCTTAGCTTTACATAGTTCTATTTAGATTTAATTTTGCATAACTTCATGTAAAATTTAAGAATATTGTAAGTATATAGTTCCATGTAGCTCTTATTCATCATTTAGGCTAAAGTATTATATCCCAAAGTGCCATTAATCCCACAAAACAAAGCTGTAAATTTTTCTTAAAGTCATAAGTATAATTTAAAGAAACTAAGGAAATAATGTTTTAAATTCTTACTTACAGTAATCATTTCTTCTGTTCTGCATTCCTTTCTAAGAATCTGGGTTTCCATTTGGTCTTTTTTCAAACTGAAGAAATTAATTTCTCATTTCTTGTAATGTATATCTGCTGGCAAAAAATACTATTAGATTTTATTTATCTGAAAATATATCCATTTTGCTTTCATTTTTGAAAGGTAATTTCACTGGAAATAGGATTCACAATTGCCTGTTGTTTTAATTCAAATATTATTCCTCAGTATTCTGGCCTTTATTGTACTTTGAGAAATAAATCATCTTACTTAGCTTTGTTCCACTGTGTGTAACATGTAAATTTTTTCTAGTTGCTTTCTAGCTTTTCACTTTATTTTTGGTCTTCAGTTTTACTGAGGCATCTCAATATATTTTTTTCTCTTTATACTGTTTGATGTTTGTGAGTTCCTATCAAGTTTAGGAAATTATCTCTTATTGCTCTTTTAAATACTGTGTCAGTCCCAGTGTAATAGTCAGGGTTCTCCAGGCAAACAGAACTAAAAGGAATATTTATATATAATGTAAATACTATGAGAGATATTTTGGGAATTGATCCCTCAACTGTGGGATTGGCAAGGCTGCATTCCATGGGGCAGACTGAAAGCTGGGAATTCCGATGAAAATTATGATAAATTCCACAGGAGAAGCTGGCTGGATGAAGTAGAGACACAAATTCTTTTTTTTTTTAACTGCTGAAATGATCAGTTCTTCCTTTAAGGCTTCCAACTTGTTGGATGTGAATTCTCTCATTGCTGAAGGCAATTTCCGTCATTGATTGTAGATGTAATCAGACATGGATGCAATGAACTGATGATTTAAATCCATGAAATATTCTCACAGTAAAAATCAAACCAGTGTTTGCTTGACTGAACAACTGGGCACCATAACCTATTCGATTCCTATCTTTTGGAGTGTTTTTTTTCAAGAATGGATGACCTATTTTGTCAAATGCCTTTTCTTCTTCAATGAGAGGATCATGTGATTTTTCTTCTTCAATTTATTAATGTGGCTTCTTACACTCATTGATTTTCTTTATTGAAAAACCTTTGAATCCTGTAGCAGTTTAGCAGTGTGATATAGTTATGAATTCCAAAAATACATATTGGATTATGCTTGTAAACTGGTCTGTTCATCTGAGCATGATTAAGTTATGATTAGGGCTTTAATTGGGCCACGTCAGTAGGGCTTTGAGCCCTGTGCCTTGGTGGCTGGGGTCTCAAAGACAGAAGACATGGCAAAGGACAGAGTTGGAGTTTTTGAGTTGGAGTTCTGATGTTGGAATCTTGAGTTGGAGCCCCGGGAAGTAAGCATACAAAGGAGCTTGGTCATAAAGAAGGAGAGAAAGCCTGGGAAAAGAGATGAGCCATTAGTCTGACAGTCTACAGCTGGCCTTGTAGATAGAACAAGCAACTGAACCTGGAGAGAATCAAGCCCCAAGAAGAGAGGAACCCAGGAAGCTGGAACCCTCACAGAACTGGGTAAGGGAAGTAACTTGTGCTTTATGGCCTGGTAACTGTGGGGTTCTACACCAAATAAATACCCTTTATAAAAACCAACCGATTTCTGGTATTTTGCATCAGCACCCCTTTGATTAATACAGAATTTGGTACCAAGGAGTGGGGAAGTGCTTTTGCAATTACCAAAATGTTGGAATGGTTTTATAAATGGGTAAGGGGTATTTTTTGGAGGAATTGTGAGATGCTTGGTAGAAAAGACCTACAGTGCTTCAGAGATACTGTTGATAGTAATATGGATGCTAAAGAGACTTTTTATGATGCCTTAGTAGTAAATGATGAAACTATTATTGGACACTGGAGGAAAGGCAATCCATGTTTTAAAGTTGCAGAGAACTTAGCAAGATTAACTCCTGGGGTTATAAGAAAGGCAGAATTTGAAAATGGCAAACCTGAGAATTTAGCTGAAGAACTTTCCAAGGTAAACTCAGTGAATGCAGCTTGGCTTATTCCTTGCAGCTTATAGCAAAATGCTAGAAGAGTGGGATAAGCTCAAGACTAAATTACTGGACACAAAGAAAAAAGAAACTAATTCTGGAAATCCCAAACCTTTGGAAATCAAGCTTCCAGATGCTAGTGCCCCATTTGAAAATTTAACTAAACTTGGAACTTGTAAATCAGGATTGAAGATGCAGTTATCTAGGAAAGACTTGTGGAAAGTCTTACTGTCTGATGGCTTGGACCCCTGCTTCCTGCATGCTAAACCAACAAGGTTTTTGAGAGCGTTGTATGAACAAAACCACTCTCAGCTTGGACTTAAAGGGACATGGAAAGGAAAGACTGAAAGAGAAACAGCTTTAAGGAGAAAACCTTGGAAGCTGAGATCTGGAATTAAGACATCACCTTGGGACAAGAGAGGAACCCTACCCATGTGTACAGAGAAGGTGAGTTTGCCCCGGCAGTTGAAGAGGGTGGATGTTCCCACCCAATGTTCTGCGAAAGTTTTGCTACCCCAGGGTGCAGAGACAGTGGAGCACATTCCTCAAGGATTAGGGCAGTTAAGGTCAGCATCCCATAGGTCTGAGAGGGGTGTGCCTGTTCCCCATGGATTAGAGAAGGCCAGATGGTCAACTCATTGCTCTGAGAGGGGTAAGCCTGTATGCCAAAGATTAGGGGGAATGTTTTCTTCATCTCACTGTACTAGGGGGGCTAAGACTGAACCCAAAGATTGAGTAAGGTGTGGCAATCACCCCAACACTCTTAGAGAGTGAGGTCCGGAGCTTGGTCGATACCCAGATGCTTGATGAAGGTGGAATCACGAAAATGGCTATTGGGCAAGCCCATGGAAAGGCTGGATCCCTATGTGGCCCCAGGAAGAAGAAACCATAGTCTTAAAAATGACTCTCAGACATTGAAATTGATGGAGGATACCTTGCAGGTTACTGAACTGTAGAGGACCTGACTCATGTTTTCCTCCCAATTTCTCCTTATGGTAATGAGAATGTTAATCCTTTGTCTTTCTATTTGTGTACTGGAAGCAGTTAAATGGTTTTGTAAGTTTCAGAGGTCTATAGTAGATGGGACGTTGCCTTAAAAAAACTGTATTTCTTTAAACTGATTATGATATGATTTTGTACTTGCATTGCTACTGATTTAAGATTTTTGAATATTGTAATGTATTTTATTTATTTCTGCTCTGATCTTTACTATTTCTTTCCTTTCGCTTGGTTTGGGTTAAATTTTTGAAAAACAGTTGCATTGAATATAAAATTTTGGTGGGCAGTTGTGTTCCTTCAGCACTTTGAGTCCTTCAACCCACTGCCTTCTTGTCTCCATGGTTTCTGATGAGAAATTAGCACTCAATCTTATCATGACTCCCCTTTTTTGTAATATGTTGTTTTTCTCTTGCAGCTTTCAGAACTCTCTCCCTCTCCTTTGCATTTGATTATATAATCAGTATATGACAGGATGTATTTTTCTTCATGTTTATGCAGTTTTGTGTTCTTTGAGCTTCTTTGATGTGCATATTAATGTCTTTTGCTAAGTTTGGGAAGTTTTCTCTGTCATTATTTCTTTGCCTGTTTGGTCTGTCCCCCTTTTACTTTCTTTTCCTTCTGGGACTCCCATAATGCATATATCGGTAAGCTTGATGGTGTCCCAGAGGTGTTTCAAGCTATTTTCACTTCTGATATTTCTTTATTCTTTCTGCTCCTCAGCCAGACTCATTTCAAGAGTCTTGGCTTGAAGCTCGCTGATTATTTCTTCTGCCAGCTCCAATGTGCTTTTGAATCCCTCCTGGGACATTTTTCATTTCAGTTATTGTGGTCTTCAACTCAGTATTTCTGTTGGTTCCTTCTTAAAATTTCTATCTCTTTACATAGATTCTTCATTGTTTTCCTGATATACTGTAGTTCTTCCAATGCACTTTCCTTTATCTCCTTAAGTGTTTTTTAAAACAAATCAATTTTATTGGTACATATTAATAAAGCACATAATGCATCCAAAGTGTACAATCAATGGTATTTGGTATAATCAGATAACTGTGCATTCATCACATCAATCATTATTAAAGCATTTTCATTATTTCAATAATAGTAATAATAAGCAAAAAAAAAAAAACAAACAAACAAACCAGACAAACAAATAAACAAGAAAATTCCTCACCTCCCAATCTCTCTGTTTCCCCTGCTGTACATAGTTACTATTTCTGGCTATTCTTACACAATTATTTATTTGTTTATTAAGCAGTTTTATTGAGCTATATTCACATACCCATATTACTTATCCAAGGTGTATAACCAATGACTTTATTTTAGCTGTAAAAAGTCCTTTATTGTAAAATTGTAAAATAAATAGAAAAATAGATTGAAAGAAATTACAGATTTAGAAAGAGTGCAAGGCCAGGTTAGAGTTAATATAATCAATTACAAAAAATAGATGGCATAGCAACAAACATTTATAAATGTAAATAATAATTCAAATATAATAAAAGTTAATTATAACAGAATTCTAATTTTTATATTACATTTATAATTATTGGACATAATAATCTCTAAGGATGAAATAAATTATTGGTTTAGTTATTTAATTTCCATTTAGGCCATTATTCTTTCTAGATAATCAAGTTCCTATTTGGGAATTCTTCACATCTTTTGGAATGAATTACAGTAGGTAACAATTTGCCAAGTCATAGTTTTATGAGGCAGAATAACTCAAAATCTTTTCCAACAGTAGCCATGCTAAATCATTACTGATCCAGATAGATTATTTCAACTAAAGAGTATGCATAAGAAAGAGTTAAAGAAAAATGAAGTATCCAAGCATATATCTCTTCTCCAGCCCTCCTCAATTAAAAGTAAGTGTTTATTTTGTATGAAAAAAATTATAGAATACTGATCATAGGAACAATTTGCCAGTTGCACTGAGTAATTATTATTCATATACAATAATGTTGTTATTTTACATTGATCTGGTCTACTCCAGCTTTTTTTTTTTGTTAGTATTCACATGGAATACCTTTTTCCAACTTTTCACTTTTAACATGGTTGTGTCCTTATGTCTGAGGTGGGTCCCTTGTAGACAACATATAGGTGGCTCATATATTTTTTTATCCATTCTATCAGTCTATGCCTTTTGATTGGAGAGTTCAATCCATTAACATTCAGTGTTATTACTGTAAAGACATTACTTATTTCATCCTTTGGCTCTTTTTTTGTCATTTCATTCTATTGTCTTCTTATCTTTTAGTTTACACTTCCTAATAATCCTCATTCTAAACTCTTCTCCAAATCTCTTGCCCTTGTTTTTTCCTCTCCAGCTGAAGCACTCTCTTTAGTATCTCTTGTAATTCTTGTCTTTTGGTAACATATTCTATCCGAAACATTTTGTTTGCCTCTGAAGATTTTGATCTCATCCTTGTTTTTGAAGGAGAGTTTTGCCAGATACAGAACTCTTGGCTGGCAATTTTTTTCTTTCAGTACCTTAAATAAATCATACCACTTTCTTCTCTCCTCCATGGTTTCTGATGAGAGATCAGCATTTAATTTTATCAAGTTTTCCTTGTATGTGATGTTTTCCTTTCCTCTTGCTGCTTTCAGAACCCTCTCTTTGTTTCTGATATTTGTCTTTCTTAATAGTAGGTGTCTCAGGGTAGGTCTATTTGGATTTATTCTGTTTTTGGGGGGGGGTTGTCCTCAGATATTGATACTTATGTCCTTCCTAATGGTTGGAAAGTTTTCGGTCATTATTTCTTCAGATATTCTTTCTGCCCCTTTTCCACGCCCTTCTCCTTCTGGGATACCAATAATGCAGATGTTTGTGCATTTCTCATTGTCATTAAATTCCTTGAGACTCTGTTCCATTTTTTCCATTCTCTTCACTTTCTTTCCACCTTTCTTTTCCAGTTCAGATGTTCTGTCTTGGAAATCACTAATTTTGTCTTCAAGCAATTCAAATCTGCTCTTATGTGCTCTAATGTATGTTTAATATCATCCATCAAGGCTTTCATTCCCATAAGGTCTGTTACTTTTCTTTGCAGGCTTTCAAATTATTCTCCCAGTTTCTTCTTAATAACCTTAATTGTTTAGTCATATTTTATTTAAATTCTTTGAAGTGATTTAGGAGAGTTGTGTGATTATCACTGATTAACTCTATTAAATCCTGTATCTCTTCAGGATATTTGTTTTGTTCTTTTAGCTGGGCCATCTCTTCCTGTTTCTTAGTATGGCTTGTAATTTTTTGCTAATGTCTAGGCATCTAATTTGTTGGTGAATTTACTCTGATGGCTAATTTCTCTCTCTTGCCTATTATTTTTTCCCCTACATTTCTTCTTTGATATTTGGTTCAACTTATTCTCAGTCTTTAAAATTG